>AUXH01000223.1:0-27096 GCA_000482145.1 Strigomonas culicis | reverse complement strand
CACCATTCGAGGGAGATTACGTAGTTTCTGCCCCACTGTCCACTCGTTGAAGGGCACCCGACTGTTCTTCAGAACTTCCGTGCGTGTCCCAGTACATGTAGCGTTCTTCAGTGCCGAGTTGTACAAATAGTCGTTGATGAAGGCCGCAATGTCGGGGTGCATGCGGTACTGCGTCTGGAGCGTGAAGGACGGGTGACCGTTGCGGACAAGACGCGTCAGCAAACTGCGTTTGTACCCGTGGGAGGCGGAGCTGGTGCAGAGGATAGTGGGCTGCAGCTGCTTGGAGTCCCCCACGAGCACCACCTTGTTGCCCGCCAGCATGAGCGCCTGCAGCACGTCCGGCTCCGTGCCCTGCGATATTTCGTCGACAAGCACGAGGTCGAACCTACTGTTGTACAACTTCTTTACCTGGTTGAGCGAGCCCAGCGTGCTGAAGATGAAGGAGGTGCGTGCCGTGATTCTCTTTTTTTCTTTTAGTACCCACCTATAAGGGAACGAAGGGAGTTCATCGACAGAGTATTTCAGAAGCAGCGCGTCGTAGGCCAAATCGTCGATGAACGCCTTTGGATTCAGTTCAAGGACAGCTTTGTCCACCTTCTCGCGGAGACCGATGCGTACCGCGGTGGCGTGGCTCACCCTTTGGACTTCCCTGTTGCCCCGGTAGGTGCTGTCGACCTGCTGCTGGAGGTCATGCTGCATCTGCCGGAGGCGCAGCAGCGCACCGTCAACGGCACAGTTGGACGGTGCACAGACGAGCACACGGGCATCCTTTTTCTTGTGCAGCAGGTTGAGGAGCAAGGTGGCAATGGTCTGCGTCTTGCCGGTGCCGGGCGGGCCCTCCACCAGCAGCAGGTCCGGGGATGGCACAGAGCGCCACGGCTCCAGCGCAGCGCGCGGAACAAGAAAGTCGCGACGGTCCCACGACGGGCACACCGCGAACAAGACAGCGAGCACGGCGAGGGCCTGCGAGTCATTGAGGTTGTCGGACAGGAGCAGGCCTTTGCGCGAGCGCTTAAAGTCGCCTGTGGCGTGGAAGTCCTTCTTCATGGCGTCAAAGTAGTTCAGACTGACGGGCGCCGTCACAAGGGGGTCGTACAGTGTCCTTGCAAAGGGCGTCTCGTCGATATGACGGAGAGCCTCCAAGGAGTGCAGCGCACCGCTGATGGAGCCGACAGCCTTCAGGAAGATACTGGTTTTCCTTTGCTGAAACCGCAGTAGGGCCTTTTGGAACGGTACTTCCAACTGGAATGAACTGGACCTTGAGGCATGCAGAGGTATAAAGATAAGTCTGACCGTGATATCATCCCAGGATACCACGAGAGCCAGCTGCACCATACAGCCGAGGAGCTTCCACTTGTCTGGAATGCTTTTGAATAGCTTGTTCCTCTGTGTGGTGTCCGTCGGAACAGTGTTGGGCATCGCGTCGATCACGGAGGGCAGTGGCAGCATCACGAGCACCACATCATTGATCATAAAGGGCGGAAGGGAATTCTGATATGGCACAGATTCTTCCGCCACCTTCTCCACCTTCGCATCAGCGTGCATTGTGCGGAGATTCGTGACATCAAAGCACCACGTCCCGTCCTTCTGATACTCCACCTCCATGACAGGGGTGTAGATGGCCTCGTCCAAAACTTTCTGGCGTAGCGGAAACTGTTCCTCGTACGGAACCGTGGGGGGTTGCTGCCTACCTCTGTTCACCCGTGTCCGTACACCTTCCATACAATACTCATCGGATTTTTCACAGTCAGCGATCCACTCATCACCATCTTTGAAGATCCCGTATCGAAGCTCCGCGGCGATATGAGGAATGAAGGTGCTTATGTATTTATCTTTGACCGGATGTGCGCTGGTGTCAGAATGTGTACTGTTCGCGGTGACGAATCGATCCGGGATAACAGGCATAGAGGGTGCAATGCATGAGGCATCGTGACCAATGAGATCATTGCATATGGCTTGTCTCGCAGTGATGTTGGTTCTGCAGGCGAGCAGCCGCATCTTATGATCCATTTTCTTTTTTTTTAGCTCGGGTATTCTTTTCGAATCTGCAGAGAGAAAAAGATGGAGAAGGAAAAAGAATAGTTCTACTAGTGAAGGCAACGGAGCAACCCTGAACAAGAACGGCACGACCTCTGGGAAGTATATATACATATTGTTTCTGCTCTGATACCCAAGTTCTCCCTTCCTAATAGTTAGTCAAACAAGAATAAAAGCGACAAAGGTAAGCTCATGACAGGCTACTACAATGCAGTAAGATTCTGAATGATTGTTTCCTGTGTATTAAAAACCATGTAGGCGGCGCACACGGGCGCGTCAAGGCCTTCCTGGTGCTCTTCCTCGTCCGACACGTGCTCGCTGGCACCGCCGTCGACGACCGTCTGTGCCGCGCGGCGCGCGGCGTCCCGCCAGGCAGGGGGCGTGTCGCGCGCGCAGCCGCGCGTGTGCTCCTTCGCGTGCTGCATGAGCTCGTACAGCAGCAGCGGGTCGTTGTCGACGCGGCGCAGCTCCGCAAGGACCTCCTCCTTGGTGCTGTCGACGGTGGTCGGCGCGGTCAGCAGGCCGCCGTGGGAGCAGATGCCACACGCGTCGCAGCACTGCCGCACTGCCTGCAGCAGCGGCTCGTTCGCATACACGACGCACAGCTCTCTCGCGCGCGTGAGGGACACATTCGTGCGGTGCCAGTCGCTGATGAAGCCGAGGAGCCGCCGCGCCATGGCGTCCTGCGCGTCAGGGGCGCCGGTGTCGGAGAGCTGAGTGGTGGACGCGCCGTCGCTCTCCGCCGCGACGGTGGCACTGCCGACGTCATCACTCAGCGTGTCCACCTCGTACGGCTCCACTTCGTACCGCTCCACGGGCCGCGGGGGCATGCGGAGGCGGGCGGCGTGCTTGCCATCGAGCGTGCGCACGCAGCTGATGAGAATGACGTCCTTCTCCAGGCCCTGGAAGCTGTCGACCGTCGCCACCTGGAGCCCGCTGTCGCGCTCCGCCTTCGTGAGAAGGCGCATGATGGCGTCGCGCTGCGCCTTGTAGAAGGTGATGATGCCGGCGTGCCTAGCAAAGTCCTCCATGGAGAGCTGCAGGAAGGTCCGTATCTGACGCATGTGCTGCACCACCGCCTCCGCCTCCTGCGGGTTCTCGCACGATTTGCCCTTTTGCTGCTGCTTCCCGCCGTCCACGTTGACAAAAGCAAAGCGAGGGAGCCGGTGCAGCTTCTGCGCCACGGTGCGCCGGAGAAAGGGCGTGGCGGCTGGGTCGCGGACGTGCGCGCGCCGCAGGTTGGACGGTGCGTTCAGCAGTGCCGAGTTGTACACGTAGTGGTTGGGGAAGGCCGCAATGTCGGGGTGCATGCGGTACTGCGTCCGCAGCATGAAGGACGGATGCCCGTTGTAGACGAGCCGCGCCAGCAGGCTGCGGCTGTACCCGTGGGAGGCGGCCGTCGGGCAGAGCACGGTGGGCTGCAGCTGCTTGGAGTCCCCCACGAGCACCACCTTATTGCCCGCCAGCATGAGCGCCTGCAGCACGTCGGGCTCCGTGCCCTGCGATATTTCGTCGACAAGCACGAGGTCGAACAGGGCCCCCTTCTTGTCGCGCAGCTTATCCACCTGGTTGAGCGAGCCCAGCGTGCTGAAGATGAAGGAGGCGTTGGAGGCAAAGTGTGCCCGGACCTGCATGCGCGACTTCATGTCCGTTCCCTGCTTCGCTGCGTTGTTGTGCTCCAGATACTGATCCACCAGGTCGTCAATGAACACCGGCGGGTCGAGCTCTAGCACGCCAATGTCGGTGCTGTCGCGGACGCCGATGCGTAGCACGGAGGCGTCGCTCACGCGACGGACGCTGGGGTTGCCGGCGAAGGTGGTGAGAAGGAGCCCTTTGAGGCGGTCCTGCAGCTCCCGGAGACGCAGCAGCGCACCGTCGACGGCACAGTTCGAGGGTGCGCAGACAAGCACGCGGAGCTGGCTTTTCTGCAGCAGCAGGTTGAGCAGCAGCACGGCAATGGTCTGCGTCTTGCCGGTGCCGGGCGGGCCCTCCACCAGCAGCAGGTCTGGCGCCGCCACGTGACGCCACGACGGGGGCAGCGCGTGCGCGGTGGCGTCGCCGTACGAAAGGGGAATGCGCTGCAGCGCGGCGTCCTCCGCGGTCTCCTCGCCGAGCGGGGGCGCGGCGCGGTCCCACGAAGGGCACACCGCGAACATGACGGCGAGCACGGCGAGGGCCTGCCACTTGTTGATGTTCGCGGACAGGAGCAAACGCCTACGCGCGCGCGCGAAGTCGCCTGCGGCGCGGAAGTCCGTCGCCATGGCGCCGTAGTAGGCACGGCTGACTTGCGCGGTCGCACGGGGGTCGTACAGGGTCTTCGCGAAGCGCGTGGGGCCGATGTCGTGAAGGGCCTTCAAGGAGTAGTGCGCCGCGTTGATGGAGCTGACGCCCTTCAGGAAGAGGCGGCGGCGCGAGGGTAAGAAGGCCATGATGGCGTGCTGGAGCAGAACCTGTGCCTCGAAGGCAGTCCGAGAGGCGTGGCGGGCGGTCGTGTACACGAGCTTCACGCTGTCACGCGTGGAGGATACGACCACGGCGACGTGCGCCATGCAGCCGAGATGGCACCACTGGGGCGGGATGGTGGACAGCAGATCCTCTTGACCGTCAGCGTTGGCCGCCACCGCATCGCCTAAGCGCTCTTGAAGCACCGTAGACAGCGGCAGCAGGATGAGCACAACGTCCTGTGCGCTGAATCTGCCGGAGAGGTCTATCGTGGCTGGCTGGAGCTGGTTGTTGGCGCACGCCGTGAAGGTGATCTCCCATTGGTCCTTTTGAACGGGATTGGGCACCGGCTTGTCGTTCAACATGACAGGCACACCTTCGTTGACCACGCATGCGCTCACGGGGAACTTTCTGCTGCACGCGCCCTTAGCATCCCCGTCGCCCGCGCCCGTATTGGCCCCTGCGCCTCGCGGCGGCGGCGGCGCGCCCTGTGCACTGCGCCGCATCCACTCGTCCGCATCGCGGAGGATGGAGTGGCGCAGCTCCAGTGCGACGTGGGGTGCGAAGGCGTCGGCGTACTTCTTGCTGGCGGTGAACAGCAGCAGCTTCACCTGGTGCGGCGTCAGATCGCTCGCGTCGGCGTCGGGGACGAACACTTCGGGTATGACGGGGACGGACCGGGCGAGGCAGGAGCGCCCTGCGCCGATAAGATCCCCAAACGCTGCCTCCTTCGCGTTAATGTTCGTGTGGATGGCGACCTGCTGCATCGCCTGCAGCCAGTCGAGCAGATCCTTACAACGGCTCTGCTGCTGCAATTGCGCGGCCTGCAGTTCTTGCCGTTTGATCTGCAGCTTTGTGGGGCCTGCCCCCGCCGGGCGAGCGGCCTGCTGTGCCGGTGGCGCAACGTGCGTGATCACAACCACGTCCTCGTCGTCGGAGTCCGATTCGATGACACGCCGTGCCTCTTCGCGCCGGTCAGGCACCGGCACCATGCTCTTGTAGGCAGGCGCATGGCGCTGCTGTGCATCCATTTCGCGCCGCCGCGCGGCCTCATTGACGCTCAGTTCGGTCTGCTCTGTTTTCCGCTTCTTCGCCTCCCACTCCTTCGCGGACGCCAGATTCGCCTCTTCCCACTCGTACTGCTCAAACCGCTTATTCTGCTCCGCCACGCAGTCGTCCACCGTCTTCGCCGCCTTCGCCGCGGCGTCCTGGAGCCAGCCCGGTGCGCCGTGCGCCAGCGTGTCCCACTGCGCGGCCGGCAGCTGCTGCCTCACCTGCACCAGCAGCACCGCCGTCGCGCGGAGCAGCTCGTCGTCCGCCGCGACGCGCGCCGCGGGCAAGGCGCCCGCCGCGTGCAGCAGGCAGGCCGTGAAGCTGGCCGGCGGGTACAGGCTGCACTTGTGCAGCAGGCTCTGAAAGAGACGCGCGGCGACGACGTACAGACGGGTGGAGGCGAGCACGCTGCCCTGCTCCGCCGCCTGCCGCCCGCCGGGGCGAGTGAGCTCCCCCCAGAGAAGGCGCTCCGGCTCCTGGCCGTCTGCAAGCGGCGCCGCGAGCGCGGGCAGGTACGCCACCACGCGCTCCAGCAGCGCCGCGCGCTCGGCGCGGGAGAGGGGCACCACCTCGGCCAGCAGACCGGCGACCCACCACAGCACGGCGGCCATCGCGTCGTCCACGGCGGTCAGGCTGCAGCGTGCGCACAGGCGCAGCCACAGCTTGCCTTGGCTGCGCGCCAGGTTGTCCACGTCGGCGTCGCCGACGGCAAGGAAGGTGCGCGGGTCGGTCAGCACGCGCTGCGCGAAGATGAGCCGTTGCAGCACCCACTCGGCCGCGTCCGCTGCGTAGCCCTCGACCGCGGAAGGGTGCAGCGCGTCGAGAAAGAGCTGCGAGAGGGTCTCGCCCAGGCGGCGCAGGTCCGCGCTCGCGGCGAGCTGCAGCACGTGCGCGACGCGCGGGAGGCCGACCTGCGTGCAGGCGCGCAGCTGCGCGGCGGCGGACTCCGCACTCGTCTGGTCCGCGTGCTGAACGGAGGCAGCGAGGTAGTGGCCGATGTCGGCGCGCATGCCGCCCAGCTTGGCGACGAGGTCGCGGGCGAGCTGCTGCACCAGCACCCCGAGCACGGGGGGCCCAGCCTCCAGCGGATCGGCCACCAGCAGCCACACGCTGTGGTGCTGCGCGGTCAGCAGCTCGCCCACCTTCGCCACCATCGCGAGCAGCAGCGACGGCGGCGCCTTCATGAGGACGGTCTGCCGCAGCAGGATCGCGTAGTTCGACCAGACGCGGCGGAAGGGCACGAGAACGTGGTCCGGCGAGCGGTGCGGGGAGAGCGCCACGACGTCGAGGTGTAGCAGGAAGCCCAGCAGCCACGCGGCGGCGTCGCTGTGGCGTAGGAGGACGCCGCCGACGGCGAGCGTGCTGATCTTGCGCTCGCTGGTCTCGCGCTCCTGCACCTCGAGCAGCTGATGAAGGTACGGGGAGTGCACAAGAGCGGGCACCGCCAGCTTCATCGTCGCGAAAAGCGCATACAGGCCGTAGACCGCCTCACTCAGAGCGGAGTCGTTTTTGACGCCACGGACGCTGCGCTGCGTGGATTCTTCCATCGCCTCCGCAAATCGCAACTGCGATGCGGCGTTCAGCAGCACCACCCGCAGGATCCACCCTGCACTGCCCTCGGGTGGGGCGGCGGTGATGCCCTCCACGCTCGGATGCGGCGGCGGATCGATGCGAGAGGTGAGCAGCCACCAGCTGCACAGGCGCTGCCACCGTCCCTCCTCCTCCGCCTTGCTGTCCGGGACGCCCTTGGCGCTGTCGATCAGGCAATGGACAGCGATCTTCATGAGCGACTTTTTGGCCTCCACCAGCAGCGCATCCTCCGAGGGCGGGTCGTCCACGGGCCGCCGCTTCAGGCACTCGTTGAGAAGCCGCGCGAAGTGCGTGCCGACGTGCACCGTGGACGGATCCATGTCCGCTCCAGCCGCCGCTGCCCACCCGATCCCCGGTGTCAGGGACGGCGCGGCGGCGGCGTCCTTGTGCGCCTTGGCGACCGCGCCCTGGATGCGGAAGAGCCAGCCCAACACCATGCTGCCGCCGAGCAGCAGCACGGCGACGGGGTCTGCGCCGCACTGCGCGCGCACCTCCGCCGGGACCCGCTCGCGCAGGCGGTCGGCGCTTCGGTCGAAGGCGGTGAGTGCGGTGAGGACGGCGACGATGCCCTCCACCACCAGCGCCGAGCGCGTGTCGCTGGCGCGCACCTTGCCGTCTGCGTGCTCCGCCAGCAGCGGCGCGGTGCGCGTGAGATGCTTGAGGCAGCACAGCAGCTCCGCGCCGAGCTGCCATAGGCCCATCCACTGCGCGGTGCCCGCCTCGGGCTCGGTGGCGGCCGCGGCGCCCACCGCCGCAATGTGGCGCCGGAGCCGCTGGCGCGCGAGCCGGCGCAGTGCGCGGTGACCGTGGAAGAGCAGCAGCACGCAGGCCGCGACGGGCGCGTCAGGCGGCCCCGCGTGCGACGGGGGCGGTGCATCCGGCTGCTCGAGCGCGGACCCCGCGGCCGGGGCGGCGGGGTGGCGCAGCAGCCACTCAACCGCGCGCTGCACCGCCCCGTCCGCGGCGAGCGCGACGCCGACGTCGTGGCCGCGCGTGCCGCGCACGAGCCACTGCAGCGCCGCGCCGACGCCGTCCGGCCGCCAACGCGCCGTCTCGGCGTCGCGCAGGAGCGCGCGGATCGGCGGGGCGGTCGCGGCGGCCTCGCGCGGGTGCTCGTCCATGGACGTCATCGCTGCGAGCAGATCCGCGAGCGCGGCGGTCTGCTGGCCGCGCTCCGTCCACAGGGCGTAGTGGCGCGCGCAGTCTGCCGCGGTGGCGCCCGCCGCCGGGAGGTAGGGGGGCAGCCGGTCGTCCTGGTGCATGTAAGGGAGGTGCTTCAGCAGAAGGGCGGTGAGGGGCAGTGAAAGGATCTGATAAGTGTCGTCAAAGAAAACGATAATAACGACAATGTGAAAAAAGAATATTTATATGAAAAAATGGTACCGAATCGTATATACGTAAAAGGTATATAAGACGCGAGAAGTATAATACTAAAAACAGTCAACAGAAAAGTGAAAACGAACAAGAAAAAAATTCCTAGAAGTGTTTTTTTTTTAGAATTTGGTTCATGAAAACAATACACAAGCAAACAAAAGGAAGACGCGGAAAGGAGAGAAGATACAAGCGTGAAGTTGCGGGCACTCATAGCAAGACAATTGACCCCTGCTATACATCTACAAACGTGTGTTTCATTTCTGCTGGTACTCCTTTCGATTTTGACAGTCGTCTCTACGCTGCGTAGATGGGTGTACGATCGACACACTTAAGAAGTACTTTGAAGGCCGGCGTCACCCAGGCGCCGCAGCTGCACTGCGTCCCCGTCCACGACTGCGTGCCGAGCTTCGCGTGGCAGTGCGGGCAGTATATGGTGTCCGGCAGCACCTCCGCCCCGCGCGCGGCCGCCTGCTGCGCCTCCGCCCCCACCCACGGCGAGCGGAACGGGTCGAGAAAGCAGCTCGTGCACACCGCGTCGGCGTCCTCCACGGCGGCGCCGCCCCGGCGACGGAATTGCTTGTTGCCGGCGGCGTGGCGCTCCGCGCTGTGCGCCACGAGCTCTGACGCCTGGAACAAAACGTGGCGGCAGGCGCGACAGCTGTACGTGTGGTCGACGGGCTCCGGCGGTGGTGCGGCTGCTTCCCTTTGGAGCGGGTCCGCCACGCGTGGTGCCTGGCCGTCCATCTGGGGAGTTGATGAAGTAAACTAGAGCTATGCGTAGCTGAACATGCAAAATACAATGCAAACAAACAAACAAAAAAGAAAAAAAAAGAGAAGAGACATGAAGCACATGTTGAAAGGATGAGTTTTTTTTTTTTGTTAACAAAAAAAGACCGTAACATAAATGAACGATACTGATTACCCTCCTCAAATGCATATGTGTGTGTCGATAACCATTTTTTTTTTCTTTAGTGGAGATAAACAAGAAAAGTATCCAAAAAAGTGAAAAGTAACAGACTGGTTTCTACAGCTTACTTTCTGCATAGGGTATGCTCACCCTTTCTTCCTTTCTTTTCCAGTGGTCTATGCGTCAGCCATCAAGCGCGCCTCATACGCCTCAATGAAGAGCAGCAGCTCCTGGCACACCACGGCCACGTGCTTCACTACCTCCAGCAGATCCTGCGTGATCTTCAGCGTGGGCGTGGACGCTGGCACGCCGGGGGGCCGCCGCCCAGGCGCGGGGCCGGCCGCGCTGGGATAGGGCGTCGCGGTGACGTCCGAGGCGCACGCGAGGGCGGCGAGCTGAGGAAACTGCAGAAGAAAGCGCACGAGGTAGCTGCAGTGCGCCGCCGCATCCCACGCCACCTCGTCCTGCGGCGGCGGCGGCGTCGCGGCCGTCGCGGCAGCGACCTCCTTCGCCGTGCGCTCCTGCACCTCCGCCGACTCCGCGGGGTACAGCAACAAGGACGGGAAGAGCCGGTTGAACTGTCCGCGTATCGCCTTCACCACTTGAACGTAAGCGGCCTCCTCCTTCAGACTAAATTTGAACGGGTCGTTGAAATCGGTTCGGTTGCGCTGCGCGGTGTAGAAGGCGTGCATGGACTCGATGAAGCTGTCCATGACCGCCCGTACACTCATCTCCGGCGTGATGACGACCGACCCGCTGGGGGCCTCGGGCGCGTGGGGGGCGAGGTCCGCCGCCGGGACGCTGCAGCCCACGAGGCGCGCCGGCAGCTCGCTCTGCCGCACGTGGTCCGCCACGACCCGGTGGCGGAGCGCCGGCGGCACCTCCATCCGCGGCTGCAGCGGCGTCGGGCAGACGGCGGGTGTGCTGTCCACGCGCACCTCCACCCTGGGCCCCGCCTTCACGGCCCTCTGCGCGACCGGCGCGGCCGCCTCCTCCCGCGGCCGCTTCACCGCCTTCGCGTCCGCGGAGGGCGGCGTCGGCTGCGAGGACGCCGGTGTGATGGCGTCGCTGCCGCCTGCCGCCTGCGCGGGCGCCGGCGTCTGCGCCGCGTAGCGCGTCGCGCCGACAGCGGTGCCGCGGAGGTGGGGTGCGTGCCGCAGCACGAAGTCGTCCACGCGACGGTGTGCGAAGTTCTGAAAGGAGAGGGCAAGCCGGATCCACTCCTCCACCCGCGCGTTGAAGCGAATGCAATTGTTCACGATGAGCTCGATGTCCGCTCGGACCCGTCGCAGCGAGTCGGCGACGGTGGGTCCGATAATATCGGCGGTGTCCTCCAGGTAGTACCCGCTGTGCGCGCGCTCCTTCATGAGGCGCAGGTTCATCTTGTCCGGACACACCGCGTCGTAGCTTTCCTTCAGCTGCGGAAACTTCTCCCCCACATCGATCTCGAACGTGTCTGCATCCTCGCGCCGCACGAGCGCGTTCACGAGCGCCACCATATCCTTCACCGTCACCTGGACGGGGGCGCTGGCCGCCCCGTCGTGCGGCGGCTTCTTCTTTGTCTGCGCACGCGGCTTCTCCGGGATGGCCTGCAGGCGGAGGGAGCTGACGCGCTTCCCCCCCGTCTTGTGGCTGATGAAGCTATCTATTTTATCCATGGCATACTTTTCAAACCGCAGCGCGATGTCCGCATACGGCCCCTCTTTTCCATTGAACGCCATGCAGTTCGACACCATCAGCTGCACGTCCGCCTTCAGCCCCGCGAGGGTGGGGTCGGTGGTGTACTCCCCCTCCTGGGCGCGCTTGGCGGCCGTGCCCAGGTCGATGCGGGTGGGGCACGCCTTCACGTACTCGGCGGCGAACTGCGGATAGGTCTTCACGACGTCCTCCGCAAACAAATGGTTGTCCTCCGCGCGGTCGAGTGAGCGGATGAGCGCCGCCAGCTCGGCGCCCGTGTAGGCGCCGCCTCCCGTGCCGGCCATACGTTATATGGGATATAGAGGGAGCGACCGGCGCACGCACGCACACGCACACACACGCACACACAAGGAGACAGGTATGTACAGTTACAACGGCTTCGCCGGTGTAAAGCGAATAAACAGACAGAATTAAATAATAGTAATAATGAAGAGATGCTATGTATGTAGTCAATTAAGGGTAGCGTGCCGTATACTTATTTTGTGAGGAGCTGTGAAGAGACGGAGAACAACCCGTGACAGGCAAAGGAAAAGGAAAATATGAAGATACTCTGCAGCAACAAGAAAAGGAGCAACACCGTGAGGCAATGACGCATAGTCACCTCTGGCTGGATGTGTATATAATCACAGTTGCAACGCGTGACGTTTATATGTATGTTTCCATTTCTCTATTCATTAGCTTACACGAGCAAAGAAAAGGTATATTCATAATGTATAAGTATACAAATAATCAGAGCCGCATTTGTGATTCACGACAATACTATCATCGTTACACTTAGATGGAAGGGTCTTGCAACTTGTTTCGTTGCTCTACTGCTTCGACTTTTTTGTCTTTTTTTTGTTCCCGGCCGGTGCTGTCCTCGACGAGGAAGCACTTCTCTTCACCGTCGGAGCCAATGCGGGGAGCGCCATGGCACTCTTATAAGCGGACTTGCGGCGGGTCTTGGCGCGGTCGCCGGCCGCACTGCCTGTGCTGGTCTTACGCAGCTTCCGGATACTAGGAAGGGCGAACGTGGTGCCGCCGTTAGTCCTTCCCGTGTGCGGGGGCGCTGTGGCACTCGATTCCCCGTCAATGGAAGTACCCCCGGAGTGCTTTTTCTTCCTCCTTTTCTCAGGAGAGTACTGCACACCGTCGGACACCGACAGCGGCCGCCGGACGTCCGTCACGATGGTGGCGGCGGTGACGAGCGGGTGGCTGTGCAGCACCTCGTGGTAGCTGAGGGAGCCGATGGAGGGCCCCATGATGCTGTCCAGCGCGCGCTGTAGGCACACCTTCGTGTCGGCCAGCATCACCTCGGAGAGGGGCGGCGGCCGGCCGTCGTCGGTGACAGCGAAGGGCAAGGACTGCGCGATGATGTCCGTGGCGCTCGCATCTGCGTACATCGAGGCGGACGTAGAGAGGCGGCGCTGCAGCGGGCGGACGTCGACGGTCGTCTGTATGGCTGCCCTGGCCACGTCGGCTGACAGCCGGTCCCACCGCGGCTGCAGCGCCTCCGTGTCGGCGGCCGCCCGCGCCGCCTCGAACTCGCCGGCCGCGTGGTTGGGCGTGTCGGTCGGTTTGTCGCCGGGCGCCGCGGGGGGGTCGGCGGCCACGGGACCGTCCTTGAGCGCCCACGCCCGCTTCGCGCTGTTGCTGATGGCAGGCCCCGCGACGAGCGACACGCGCAGCAGCGTGGCCGACGCCGTCTCGTCCAGCAGCCGCCGCAGGTCCACGTACGTGTGGCAGGCCCGTTCCTTCAGCGCGGCCAGCGTCTTGTACAGCTGCGCGCGCTCCGACACCTGCCGGAACTGCACATTCGCGGGGGGCGAGAAGGAGTTGCGCAGCGTGTTGGAGGGCGGCGCAAAGACCCGCCGCGCCTCGCCCTTGTCCTTGACGACGAGGGCGCAGTCTTCCTTCGCGAAGCAGATCCGGTTGTCCTCCAGCAGCCCGCCCGCCGCGTTGTCCACCATGACAGAGGCGAACTGGTTGTCGAAGATGTCGTTGCTCATGACGCGTGGCGCGCCGTTCTTCACGTAGACACCGACGTTCGTTGCGTCGTAGATGAGGTTGTTCGTGAGCTCCGTCGTGGCGTCCTCGCTGATCACCACATTGTCGTGGTTCCACGCGATGCGGTTGTTCTCCAGCCGCCCGTGCGCGCGGCCGTCCGCCACGACGCCCTTGCTGCAGTGCAGCACGCCGCACTCCGTGACATGCGGGTCGCCCACGCTCGTGACGCACAGGCCCGCCCTGGTGCACCCCGCAAAGACGGTGCCGAGGAGAGTCGGCTGCCCGTCGTACACGACGCAGCCGCTCGCGCACGCGAGCAGTTCGCACTCGAAGAGGGAGGCGCCGCCGTGCAGCTCCAGGCCGCAGGCGCACTCCAGGAAGATGCACCGCTTCAGCCGCGCGAGACCGTCGCCGACCAGCCCGCACTTGGCGGCGGCGAAGAGGCAGTGGGTCAGCGACGGCGACGCCAGCCGGCTGATGCGGCACGCGGCGCCGCTGCTGTTCGCCCCGAGGAAGCCGCAGCCCAGCAGCTCCACGTTGGTGGCGTTGTCGGCCACGAAGGAGACGTCGTTTTCCACGAAGACGCAGCCAATCATTTTGTTCTCGCCCTCGTCGCTGGCGTACGTGCAGGCGCCGCCGCCCTCGTTCTTCGTGAAGACGCAGCGCCGCGCGACGCAGCTGCCGCCGGACCGCACCACGAGCCCACAGTCGGTGTTGTATGTGATGACACTGTCTTCGATCGACGGGCATGCCTCGTCCCCGACCACAATTGCGGGTCCCTTGAGCGTGGCGGTGACCACCGTTGCACCGACCGCACCGCTGGCGCCCTTGCTGAAGCAGAGGCCAAATTGTTGATTGAGCTTGAAGTAGTTTCCATCGCAGATGGGGTGGGTGCCTTTTGCCTCGACGAAGAGACCACCTTTTTTACTCTCAGCCACCAAGTTGCACACAAGCGTGGGCATCGCACTGTGAAGGACGGAGATGCCGTACCCCTCATTCAGGAGGAACTCATTTCCTACCAGCACCGGCCGCGTGCCGCTGCCCTCCACCACGCAGCCGTCTCCCGCGTTCGAGGCGATGTGGTTGCTGTCCAGCCGCCCGCGGCCGCCGGTGATGTGGACGCCGTGCGATTTGCCGGAGTGCATGTGGTTCTGCTGCAGCACGGTGGTTGCCGCCGCGCCGGCCAGCACGGCCCCCGCGAAGACGGAGTCCACCATGCGGTTGTCGCGGAAGAAGCCCTCGCTGTTTTCCGCGTGGACGGCCACGCGATGGTGCCGGAACGCGTTGGCAATGTAGCGGCCGCCGGCGCCGTCCACAAGGCGCACCCCTGTCCCGTTGTCGTCGAAGGAGTTGTGGTGGACGTCCGGCGCAGCGCCGCGGCCGCTGGCGCAGATGCCCACTTCCTTGCAGGCCGCGATGACGTTGTCCTCTATGGTGGGGCTCGTGCCGGCGTCGCACACCTTGATGGCGTACTCGCTCATGGCGGTGAAAGAGTTGTGGATCGCGGTGCCTCTGCTTTCTTGCAGAAACAGGATCCCACTTCGGCCGCTGTCGAAGCTGTTTCGGTCGATGCACGGCGCGGCCGCGCTCTGCACCACGATGGCGTCGTTCTGCACCCCGCGGAACTTGTTGCTGGCGATCCGCGGCACGCTCCTGTCCTCCACGTAGATGGACACAAACGGACTGTCGCTCATGAAGTCGTTGCCGTCTAGCACCGGGGCGGCGCCCGGCCCGCGGATGCGGATGTGCGTCGTGCGTGTGTGGCGGAACATGCTGCCGTGCACCTCGCCAGTGCACGTGCCGTCGAACAGCAGCGCCTCGCCCGCCTGGCGGTAGTAGCGGCAGCGGCGGAAGGCGGTGCGGGCGCCGCGGCTGAAGCGCACCGCGTGCTGGTTGGAGTCGAAGGTGCAGCCGTGGAAGGTCCCGGCGGCGTGCCCGCACGCGATGACCGCGCAGCCCGTGATGTGCTCCGTCATGCTGGTGCTGATGTACAGCCGCGTGCTTTCGCGCGCGGCGGCGGCGGCGGCCAGGTCCGCCTGCGCCCCCCTCGTGGAGGGGGAGGAGGCGTTCATCTTCTTTTTATTCAGCGCGCCCACGTCCTCCCTGTCGTCGTCCGCGTCGCGTGTCACAAAGGCGGGGTTGACCTGGAAGAAGTAGCGGGTCGACGTCGCGCGCTGGCGCCAGTAGCACGGGCTGCCCAGCAGCAGCAGCTGCGCCAGCGACGAGGTCTGCGTAGCCTCCGCGTACCGGTGCGGCGGCTCATAGGAAGGAACGGGCGGGGCCTCCAGGGACGCCTCGTCGGCCGCCGCTCGGAGCTCTGGCCCCTCGTGGGCCTCTCGCAGCAGCTCCTCCACGGTCTTCTTCTTCCGCCTCTTCTTCCCCAGCACCGCCCTCCCGAGAGGGGTGACGACCGGGGTGGGGCCGCTGTGCACGCCGGAGGCTTGGGGGTGCGCCGGCCAGTTGGCGCGGGGGTCGACGCACCACCGCTCGCCCCGCCCCTCGCTGGGCCCCAGCGTGACGGTCGTGGACGTGCCCATGTGCAGGTGGGAGGCGAAGTGGCAGCCCTCGCACACGGGCGCCGCGCGGTCGTCGAGCCACATGCCGGAGCACGTGTACGTGAAGGCGCTCCTGTACACGTCCTCCTCGCGCGCCTCCGTCGCGCGGGCGCTCACGTGGCCGCCGGTGCTCGCGCCGCCGCTCGCCGCCGCGGCGCCGGCGACCTGGTCGGTGCGCATGCGGTGCAGCGCGAAGGGCCCGCCAGGCCCCCCCAGCACCCCGTCCTGGCCCAGATTGCGGGGCCACAGCAGCGCGCTGCGCCGCTCGGAGCAGGGGAAGGGCAGCGCCTCCGGCTCTGGCCGCTCGTCGCCCCCCGCGGTCCACGCGAGCGGCTCCTCGTAGAGATCGTCCCAGAGGGACGGCAGCGCGGCGCAGCGCCACGCGTCCGCGTCGCTGAGCGACAGCGTGCCGCCGCTGGCCCGCAGCATCGCGTGGTGCTTCACGGCCGCCTCGTCGTCGCTGTTGTAAATGTCGACGAGTGAGGACAGCATGCTGTAGACAATGCTCGACGGCGACGCGGACGGGGCGAGGAGGGCCCCCGTCTTGCGCGTGGCGGGCGGCATCCCCTGCGCCGTCTGGTCCTTGCTCTGCTTCACCGACATGCCGGCGAGTGACGAGACGAGGCAGAGCTCCAGGCGCGGCGCGGTGCCGGGCCCGCTGACAAAGCAGTTGAAGACGACGGGGGACTGTATGACGCACCGCGTCACGTGCGTCGTCGCGCCGCTCTCGGCCGCCACGTTGACGTAGTTCTTGAAGATGGAGCAGCCCCGCACCACGCCAGCGGCCTTCCGCTCCGCATAGACGCCGATCGCGGCACTGTTCGCGATGGCGCAGCCCTCCACCGTAAGGGCCGCGTCCTCCCCGGCGAGCCGCACGCCCATGTCGTTGTGAAGGATCAGGCAGCGCTGCAGGAGGGCCGCGGTCGCCGCGGTGCCCACGACGCCGTGGCCGCACGCCACGAAGACGCAATAGCTAAAGTGTGTACACTTCAGCCGCTCCATCGTGGGGCCCTTCGGCACCGCCTCGGCCTTCGCGGAGCCGCCGAGCGTGGTGCTCATGGTCCTGTGCAGTGGCCGGTCCGTCTTGAGCCCCGACTGGGTGAGGGGGCTCGTCGGCGAGGCCGGGAGTGGAAGTGCCTTGGGCTTGGCGGCGCCAACCAGCCCCTTTCTGCAGTTGATGATGATGTTGGTCTCCAGCGGCAGGTCCCCCTGATGGACGTAGACCCCAACGTTGCCACCGACGATCAAGTTCGACCGGCAGCTCGCCTTCTCCATGAGATCGCCAGAGATGCGAATGCCGTGGTGGGTGCTAAAAGCGATAACGTTGTCAAACACGTTTGCGGCGACGTGCACCTCCGCGAAGCTGATCCCCACGCCGTTGTGGCGCAAGCGATTGTGGCAGAAGTCGACGCTGCACTCGAGCCCCAGATGGGCGCCGTAGCCCGCGACGTGGTCCAGCACATTGTAGCTGATCGTTCCGCTGCGCACCCGTCGCAGGAAAAACCCGTGCTGGCAGCGCTCAAAGACATTCCAGTGCGCCTGCAGCACCTTTGTGCTGAGGGAGCACACCGCCACGCCTTCCATCTCATGCAGACGGTTGCTCATAAGACTCAGCTCGGTCTCTTCGTCGGCAACGATCCCACTGGCGCAGTGCTCGATGCTGTTCTCCTGCAGCGTAACCGTGGAGGCGCCGCGGATGGCGACGGCCTGCGCGGCGCGCTGGATGATGTTCCGCAGCAGCTGCACCCGCGCGCCGCGCTCGATGATGACCGCGCACATCTTGGTGTCGATGCAGACGTTCTCGCGGAGACACAGCAGCTTCCGCTTCGCTTCCTCCGCCGCCCTGTCCTTCTCCGTGTTCGACTTGTGCTTCCTCGACTCTAGAACGCTCCTCGACCGCTTGTCGTCACCGGCGTCCAGGATGGTGCGGCCAGCGACACAGACGGAGGCGCGGAGGCACTGGCGGACGGTGTTGTGCTCGTAGGTGCCCTCCCACCCCTCGACGAGGTGCATGCCGTACATGCCGCACGACGTGATGAAGTTGGATCGCACCGTGGGGGCCGAGAGGGCACCCGACACGGTGATGCCGCTGGCACCGCACATGCGGATGATGTTGTGCGCAAAGGTGCCGAAGCCGCCCTCCTCCACCACGATCCCGTCCGTTGCGGTGTGCCCCACCACGTTGCACTCGACGATGGGGTCGCCCTCGCTCTGCACGCACAGCGCCACACCCTCATGGCTGATCATATAGTTCGATCGGAAGAACCCGCGGCCGCCGTGGTAGACGCGTGCGCCGTACACGCCGCAGCTGTGAATGGTGCACTCCTCAATCAGTGGGTCGCCGCCGTGGACGATGTCGAAGCCGGAGCCGCTCACGTCGCGCAGGCGGCACTGGACGAAGTGGCCGCGGCCGTTCCGCTGCACCGTCACGCCCGTCGGGCCCTGCGCAAAGTCGCAGTCGTGGAAGACGGGTCGCGCGAGCGTCTGCACCACCGCCGCGGAGAGCGAGGCGTCGAAGAAGCGGCAGCGGCGGAAGTGGCCGCGCGACCCGTTACTCGCGAAGACGCCGACGCCACACGTGTCAAAGGTGCAGTCGTCCACCGTCGGGTCCGCCTGGAGGTCCAGGCGCATGGCCACGCCGCAGGTCTCGAAGGCGTTGCGCGTGAAGAGCCCCTCCCCCCGGCCGGTGCACCAGACGCCCAGCTTGTTGCCGCTGCGGATCGAGTTGCGCGCAATCACCATCTTGGGCGCCGCGTTTTGCACGTAGAGCTGCGGGCCCTTGTTGCTGAAGAGCGCGTTGCCCTGCTCCATGCGGATGGGGCTGCCGCTCACCTTGACACCGCCACCGTTGTTGTTGATGTGGTTGCCGAGGAAGGTGGGGTGCGTCTTGCTGCCCTCCACGACGACGCCCCAGCCCTTGTTGGACGCAATGTAGTTCGTCTCGAAGGTGCCGCCGCACCCCGCGCGCAGCCACAGGCCGTGCTCCGCGCACAGTGACACTGTGTTGCGTGAGAACACCGGCTTCGTGTAGGCGCCCGTGACGAGCACCGCGCAACGGTTGCTCGTGTTCGCTAAAATGATCTCATTCTCGCCGGTGGAAAAGGCATCCTCGACGTCACTCGACGCCTGAAAGCGGTCGTTGTCAATCAGCGCCACCTTCATGCCGACCTCCTTCTGCTCCAGCGCCTCCAGCTTGTAGGCGGGAAGGATGCCCTCACTCACGCCCTTCTCCTGCAGTGCGGTGGCCGTCGGGTCCACAACATCGGAGATGCGGTTCAGCAGAAACTGCGGCTGCACGGCCGCCTCCGCATCCGTCTCGCTCGCCTTGACGCACACCTGCCCGAGCGTCGACGCCGCGATGGTGTTGTACGACAGCTCCGGGGTCCCCGCGGAATCGATCAGCACCGAGTGACCCAGGTGCCCGTGTATGGTGTTCTTGCTGTACGTGCCACCGGCGCGGTCGCACAGATAGAGCCCGTGCGACTTGCTGTCCAAGATCTTGCATTCCGTGATGCACGGCGTCGCGCTCCCGGACACCTCGACCGCCTGCAGCGTGCACCACCGCAGCGTGGGGCTGCCGCACGCGATGACGACGCACGGCACGGCGGCCTCCGTCTCGATGAGCAGGCCCTCGATGAAGGCCTCCTCGGCCTGTAGCGTGATGGCCGCCGTCGTCGCAATGACCATGGTTGGCTCGGCCGCCTTGGGCACGCTCAGCTCCACCGGCTTGTCGATGATCAGCTTCTCGCGGAACGTGCCGCCGCCGACAATCTCGATGCGGCTAAAGGGGGGGACCCGTTGCACCGCATCGCGTATCCTCGTGTAGTAGCCCTTTCGCGGTTTTTGACTCACAAAGTAGGTGGGGACCATTTTGCCTTCCTTCCATCTACTGGCGGTCATTCTACACAACATTACGTCGTCTTTACTGGACATTATGAGAAATGTATAGGAAAAAAAGTCTAGTATTATTTACAAGTAAAATCACATCAATGAAAGTATATATAAGTGTATGAGAAAGGAAAGACAAAGGTCTATTCTGTCCACACAAAGTTTCTTTCACAGAGAATCAGAGAATAAGTAAGGAGACAAAATACATACAGAGATCAAATGTAATAACAGAGAATATGCCAAGAATACAGAAAGACATTCATAGAAAAGTAGTTTTTTTTTTTTACCAACTATACGTGTACATATTCGTAAGTGCAGAAAAGCAAAAATGTGAATATTACATGAACATGCACGCCTACAGTCTATGCGAGCCCACTATGCAGTTTTGTCTGTCATGCGGATGGTGTGTCCCTCACTCCCTACACCGTAGAGGACATCGCAGTGCTGCAAGCACAACTCTGCACTGAGCGGCGTGAACAGCCGCACGTCCTCGCTGCCCCTCTCCTGCGCATCTTCGTCCGCAAACAGCGCCTCCGAGGCGATGAGGACGGTGGGCAGCTGCTCTTGCCAATCGTGTGCCCCATCCGCCCCCACGGGCCCGCTGGCGGGCACCACAAACAGGGCTGGCGCGATGTCCGCGCACAACCCTTCCGCACAGCAGTCTACGCTGCCGAGCAGCTGCGCGGCCGCGAGATGGACCTCGGGCCGCAGGGAGCGGTCCGCGTCCGCGGCGTCGGCGCCGCTGCTGCCCGGGGGCCGCGCGCGGCCAGGAGCTCGTCCAGCCCGTGCAGGTCGGAGACGAAGAAGCTCTCCATGGCGGCGTCGCACCAGCTGAGGTTCTTGAGGTAATACCACTCCAGCAGGCGGCGGTGGCGCAGCGCCACCTCGCGCCGCTGCCACCGCCGGACGCACCGCATGATGGGGTGGCCGCGGCGCAGGTAGGTCCAGAGCGACGCCGCCCGGCTGCTCGCCCCAGCGTCCGCCGGGCGGCGGAGGCCAGCGGCGCCCTCCCGCGGCTCGCCGAAGAGAACGCCTTCCAGCGCGACGCGCGCCGCCGTGCCGTTGTGGCGCCGCACCATGGCGCGCAGCTGCTCCACGTCTGCCGGAGAGCGCACGTGCTCGACCGCCGCCGGCCCGCCGCGGCTGCGGCGCCAGCGCTCAAAGACCGCGTAGAGCAGCGACCGCTCCCACCACCGGAAGGCGCCGTCGATGCGAGCGACGAGGGACAGCGTCGTGCCGACGCGCTCCGCCTCGAGCGCACGCAACGCCGCGTCCAGCTCGTGGGAATTGTCGATCGCCAGGAGACACAGCACCTGGCGCGTGGCGGCGGTGGCCATAAAAACGCGCATCTCTGCCGCGCTGCGCGGCGGCTGCAGCTGCATGACGGAGGAGAAGAGGCGAGGCCCTGCGTCCGCCGCCGGCTGCCGCACCAGCCACGCGGCCCACGCCGCGGTGGCAGTGGAGCTGTCGGTGCCCAACCCGATGGCCACCAACGCATTCGCCGCCCCCCGCCCGTGCGCCGTGTTGTACGCGCACAGGTGTTCGCGCAGCCGCGCCGCGCAGTGCAGCAGCAGCGGCGGGAAGCGCAGCGACGCGGCGCGCAGCCGCACCTGCAGCAGCCCGCGGCGGCCGCACACCTCGGCGATGGCGCGCACGTTCCGCTCCAGCTGCTCCATGTCGAGCAGCACGCGGTACGGCGGGCGTGCTGCCGCCGCCGCGCGCCACACATGCGCCGCGACGGCGCGCGGCTGCCGCTGCAGACGGCCGCGGAGCAGCGCGGCGACCGCCGCTGCGCGTGCGCTTCTCTTTCGCCGCGCCAGCTCCTCTTTGGGGAAGGCGCCGTGGTAGCGCACCGCGAGCCCGCCCACGGCGACCGCGGCGACGCACAGCAGTGCGTATGGGTGCGACGTCAGTCGCTTCATTCGATGTGAATAGGTATTGCTGTGACGCTTTGCAAAGGCACTGCGCGTGGGCGGGAAGGGAATCGTAAAAGAGGAGGGAGAAGAGAGGTGCAATTGTAGCAGAGGGACCATATTTCACATTTGTTGTGCATTCGACACCTACCATGCACAATGTATGATGCTAAAGGTTGGGTCTTTTTTTTTTCTTTTAGGTTTACATTAATGAGAGTGAGAGTGTGCACTGTGCACCACTACGATCTATGATTGCCCACGTCCATAATTAGCGACTTAAAAGTGTCCCATATAATAATAATAAGAATAAATAGGCCTTCTCTTTATTTTTTTTAGTGTCAAGAAATCCACGTTTCAATGCTAGAAACTGCGCTTAAAAAACACATGTACATTTATTATTAGTAGTACAAGTTATGAACATATCACAGCTTATGCTTTTATATTTTCATTCCGCATTGTTGCAAATGGGCATACATACAAAGGGGTGCAGACCAGTGATACACACACACACACACACACACACACACACATATATATATGTATGTATAGATGTCGTGCGTGTCTGTGAGAACACACTACTATCTGTAAGAGATCCGCTCTCTCAAAAAAGAAAATGAAACATAGCAATTCAAAAAAAGAAAGAAAGAACGAGTACGTATTCAACGAAAAGAGAATAACAAAGAAAGACAACTTCCTTTTCATCTTCTCTCGCTACTTACGCGTACACCTTGCCAAGTGTCCAACGCGTTGCACAGGGCACGTAGAGAACCACGCACGAAAGAGTAACATACCTGGATGTACTGTCAAAGGAAGCAGCGTAGCTGCAGATACACGCTAGCAGTAGTGGAAATAGAATTAAAAAAAAAACAGCAACATCAAACAAACAAACAAACAAAAAAACACCAACAAAAAAATTATGAAAAAAAGGAAGAAATAATCGTTTTAGTGTCATGCATACGTATGCACAAGATTGATAGGCCTCCTATGAATAGGTGTGCCCATCGGTGCATTGGGAGATAAAACACCGACTGCTTACAGCGACGGCCGCGCCGGGCCACGCCGGCCGCCGCCCCTCCTCCCGTGCTGCTCCTTCAGCGCATCCATGTGCCGCTTCGTGAAGTCGTAGGCCATCATGGAGGCGCCCGACACGGGCCCCGCCTTCAGCAGCGACGCGGACAGCCCGCGGTAGAGCCGCAGGGGGTTGGCGTACAGCGTCCGCACCTTCGCGATCTGCCGCGACTGCACCATCGTCTTCAGCGTGTCCAGGGGATAGAAGATGGCCCACGTGATCATGGAGGCGCCGGCGCCGGCGCAGAAGGCGACGAGGTTCGCTGACAGCGGCCACGGCAGCTCCGCCGCCGCGGGGTCGCAGCGCCGCCGCAGCCGGTCGCGGAAGACGGCGAAGAGGCCGAGGTAGGACCCCGCGAAGGCCACGTCCTTCAGCAGGTTGTACTTGAAGCCGCGGTAGAAGCCCCAGAGGCCGTCGTCGCGCAGGATCTGGTGCATGCACGTCCATGCGTTGCGGGTGCCCTCCGCCGTCTGGTACTGCGTCTGCACCTTGACGACGTGCATCGGACAGCCGATGATCGTGCCGAGGCCGCCCGCGACGGAGCCGGCGAGGAAGGGGCTCGCGCCGATGGTGTGCAGCGCGGCGGCCCAGGTGCCTTGGAGCCGCTGCTGGAGGGGGGCGTCCGCCGGCGCGCGCGCCGCGGGCGGTGGCGCCCGGCACGCGCGGAAGAAGTCCCAGAGCGCGAACTGGATGCTGCGCTTGGTGCCCTCCATCAGGAGGGGCGGCGCGACGCCGCGGTACACGCTCCGCAGCCTCTCTCGCCGCACCATGTTGAAGACGGTGGCGATGGGGTTGTGCTGCGCATTCGGCCCAACGGCCTGCATGCGCGTCTTGGCCGTGTCCAGCGGGTGCCCGATGCAGATGCCTGTGACGCCCTGCGCCGCCCCGGGAAGGAGCGCGAAACAGCCGCTCTGCAGTGCGTCCCAGTACGGAGAGGGCAGCGCCAGCGGCACCGTCTCCATCACAGATCCCGTCGCCACAAGTGGAGACGTAGCGAGGCTAGGGCTGTTATCCGTCTTGTTAGAGATCTTATATACTAACCAGACTAAACAGAAACAAGCAAACAAACAAATAAACAACAACAACAACAAAAAAAAAACGACCTGGTAAGCAAGAGGCACAAACACACAAGAGGGAAGTAAAAAGAAAGAAGGATACTAGCATTGCACAACACCATCATGTATACATAGAATTGGTTATGATCCTAATCTGTTCCTTTTTGTGCCTCCTCCCCCGCCTCATGACAGCATTTCAACTGCCTTAACGGGGTTCCGAACTTGAGGGGAAGCGCATGCTGAATCTAATAGTCGTGATTGTAAATGTACATATGGATGCCTCTCTCCCCCTCTAGCGCTGCCCCGCGCCGAAGGGCTTCACCTGCCAGTTGCTGTGCGTCTCTCCGCAGCCCGGGCACAGCACGGGCAGCACCTCGCCCGCGTCGTCCGTGTCCATCGGGATCCGCTCCCCCTTCGCGTCGGCGCGCAGCAGGCGGCGGCGGCAGAGCCCGCAGGCGTACGCCATGCGGGTGCCCGCGCGTTTGCCGCCGGCCGATCCCGTGAAGGCGAGCGGCGCGCCGCCGGTGCCTGGGCTCGCGACGGCGGCGGGCTGCCGCGGTGGGGTTGCCGAGAGCGTGGCGGGCCGCTCGCCGGCGGTGTACGCCCCGCCAGCGGCCGTGCCCGCCGTCTGGTAGTGGTTGGAGAGCCGCGTGCGCACGTTGACGTGATCGCCGAACTGGTTGAAGGGCACGGCCGGCACCCACCCGGTGTGCTCGACGCCGCAGCGCGGGCAGCAGAGCGGCAGCGGCTCGCCGAAGGCAGACAGCGTCAGCGGCAGCGGGTTGCCGTCGCGGTCCATCGCCAGAAGGTGGTAGCCGCAGAGGTCGCAGCGCCACGAGATGCGCTTGGTGGCCATCGCCTCCGCGAGGGACTTGCCCGTCCCGTAGGAGGAGTATATGATGCCGCCGCTCGGCGCCGCCGGCGTCGTCTCGCCGCTGTGTGCGACGCGGGCCAGGGCGCCGTCGCCGCCGCCCTCCGGCCCCCGCAGGCCGGCCGCGTGCAGCAGCGCCTGAGCGTCGCCACCCGTCGTGGCGCCCAGCATGCTCCCCGCGTCGAGGGACAGCGCGTCGTGGACGTGGCGACCCTTCGCCCTGTCGCTCTGCGCGTCCTCCTCGATCGACGCTGTCTCCTGCACGGACAGCTTTCCTTCGTAGTTGGAGAAGAGCGCGCGAATCTGCTCCGTGGGCACCTTCATCTCGTCCTCCACGCGGTTGTACGTGAAGTCGGCGGCCTCCTGTGTGCGGCCCGCCGCTGTCTTCTGCGGCGCGGCGGTGCCTCCGTGCGAGTCAGAGGGGGAGGTCACCTTGAGATTGACGCGCAGCTTCGGTTCTCGTTCTGTCATTTCTGACTATGCTAGGGGTGCACGTGGTGTGAAGCGGAGGTGAGGAGAGAGAGAGAGAGAGAGAAACATTGAATATGCGTACACAGAGAGACTTTCCTCTTTTAATAACAAATCGAAAAAAGAAACAGTTTCGTGCGTGAGTGCTCATTTTTGCCTCGCTGTGGGTGTCAACTGCCGTTATTGTATATCCAAATAGTGTCAACGTTCTTTACATAGTTTTTTTTTCAAAAGTAATGATATATAAAATGTTATACACAACTTTTCTACATCTTTGCACCCTCCCCTCAGCAGGGGAGGGCGCGCGCGTCTATTTTGTCGCCGTGGCTTCACCCGTCGGCGCTGCGCTGTCGATGGCATGCTGCAGGCCCGGCACGCGCAGCACCACGAGACTGGCCGCCTGCTGCTCCGGCGCCTCCTCGGAAACCGCGCCGCCCACCACGTACACCTCGCGCTGCGCCGTCGGCACGAGGGCGTGGTGGCAGCGCGGCGGCAGCAGCGACACCCGCTGGAGGACGGGCGCGAGGTCCGGGGCGGAGAGGGACGGCGCCTTGCGCCCCTTGTTGGGGGGCGTGGCGCGCGCGGCCGCCTGCTCCGGCGCCGCCGGCACGAGCCGATCCGCGCGGAGCCGCACCCAGCGCAGCGGCAGCGTCGGCACGCCCGACTCGCTGTCCATCTCCAGCGACGAGGAGGAGCGCGAGACGGTGTGCAGCACCCAGGCGTCGCCCAGCACCGCGCCGCCCTCGCCGACGCCGCCGTGCAGCAGCATCTCGCGCTGCGTGTGCTTGCCGCTGAAGGACGCCTGGCTCGTGGCGAGCGTCATGCTGGTGCCCGCCGCCGGGCGCGCCGCCGCCACCTCGGCCGCCGCGAGGCAGCACAGCGCCGCCCCGTAGCGCGGCGGCGGGCTCTCGCCGCCGGTGAGCCGCACCTGCACCCACCAGTTCGCCTCGAGGTCGTACGCGACGACGTCGCCGAGCACCGTCATCTTCGGCGCGCGCTCGTCCTCAGCGGGCCGCTTCGTGGCCTGCCGCGTGGGCTTCTTCTTGCCGCCGGGGCCGGCGCTCATCGGGGCCTCCTCCGCCACCGCCGGCAGCTGCAGCTGGCGCCCGCCGACGATGACGAGGAAGCGGTTGGCGAGGCAGCACATCGCCGCCGACGCGCGCGGCGGCGGCGGTGGCACCGCCGGCCGCGGCGGGAGGGCCTCCGCCGGGGCCGGCGCGTCGGCCTCCGCGGGGGCGCTCGGCGGGCGCGGCGCGGCGCTGGCGCAGGATGGCGACCGCCAGCCCGCCTGCATCGGTGTGCGCTCGCCGATGCGGGCGCACACGTAGCCGTCCGTGAGCGTGACGCTCGGCGTGCCGGGCAGCATGCCGTTCTGCGCTGACAGGGACTGCGTCCCGGAGAGCTTGTCGGCCGCCGCCGCCGCGGTGGCGGCCTCCCACGCGCGGTGGAGCTTGTACGACTCGATCACGTACAGATGGTTGATGGAGCCCTGCGCGGTGTCGCCGCCAAAGACGTACAGCCGCCCGTTGGCGAGCGTCATGGCGTGGTGCGTCAGCGGCGGGAGCGGCGAGCGCGCCACCGTCGGCAGCGCGGTGCGCCGCAGGTCCTCCGCGGAGGCCGGGGCCGTCAAGAGGTAGTCCGCGACGGTCGACAGGCGGCGCGTGCCGTTGAAGCCGCCGACGAGGCACACCTCCGCCGGGCCGTCGTCGTCGTACAGGTCGCTGTCCTTCCCGCCGGGGCGCGGGGGCGACCCGGGCGGGCTGCGGGGCGCGTCCGTGTGGTGCGACAGCGTCGCGCGGCGCGCGGCGGCCTCCGCGCTGCCCGCCGCGTCGTGGTCGGGCGTCTGCACGAAGGGCGGGAGGCCCAGGCTATGGCTCGCGGCGGGGGACTCCGCCGCGATGGCGCGGTCCCAGGCGACGACGGCCGCGACCGCCAGCTGCGGCCAGCGCACGGATGCCGCCGCGCGCTGCTGTACGCCGCGCGGGACGAACCACTCCCTCTCCACGATGCTGTAGCACTCCACCAGGGGGCAGCGCGGGCGCCACGCGGCCGGCGGCGTCGGCAGCGCCGGCTGCACCGCGGCGGGCGGCGCCGCGGCTGCCTCTCCCTGTCGCGGCTCCTTCGCCGTCGCAATGAAGCTGAGACTCCGTGGCGGCCGCTTCGCGCCCTTCGCCGCGGGGGTCTCCTTCA
>AUXH01000222.1:0-27108 GCA_000482145.1 Strigomonas culicis | reverse complement strand
GGGGAAGGAGGATCAGGTGTTCCGGCAGCTGGTCGAGCGCTACGGCCCGGAGCCCACGGAGCACGTCGAGCGCGATGTCAGCATGCATCGGCAGGCGATCGTTGAGATACTGAAGGAGCACGACCCGACGCGGCTCGACATCGTAGAGCCTTTGCTCGAGCGGTACATGGGCCGCGAGGACGAGGTGGTCAAGTCCCTCCTCGACAAGTATGTTGGCCCGTCCACCAGTAGGTCCGTCAGCGAGGCCGCGAAGGAGGACAGCGTGCTCGAGACCGCCCCCCCTGTCCGCGCGCAGGCGGTGCCGGAGGCGGCGGCGCCGGCGCCCCAGTGGGACGCCCCTGTGCAGCCGACCGTTACGGTCGTGCCGTCCGCCACCATCTCGTCGTCGCCGCCACGGCGCAGCGAGCCGCGCTCGGCCGTCCTTCATCAGGCGGAGGTGGAGCAGGAGGTGGTTGAGCCCGCCGCGACGGAGCTCACGCCGATCGCGATTGACACGGCTCCACCACCTGAAATTGCTTCTACGAATCCGTCAACGCCGCTAGTGAGACCCATCAACGTTCCAGCATCCCCAATGGACGTGGCCTCCGAAGAGGCCTCCTTGGGTCAGAGTGCGAACTACGATAACCTACCGGTACCCCCTCGTCGCATCATTTCTCCGTTGTTCGAGAAACGGGGCGGCTTGTCGGACAGTAACATTGACAGTCAGCAGACCGCGTCGCTGATGGCCGTGATAGCTGCTCAAGCGAGGGAGACAGAGCCGCAACGGAGCGCCACGCGTGTCCTTCCTGCGACGGAAGATGAAGTGCCAGCCACCCGCCCGACCGTTGCGTTCGTGCCCCATGGGTCGGAGGCGTCTGATCGCGTGCAGGCGCTGGTGGTGGAGCGGCCCATGGCGAACAGCGGCTCGGCACCCGCCTCAGCGGTGACGGCGCTGCCACCCGCCCCGCCCGTTGTGGTTTCCCCCGCTCCCGACGCACCGGCGGCTGCACAGCCGCCGGCGCGAATCCCTGCGCCTGTTGTTTCTCGCGCCCCCACCGTGACGCCGCCACCCGCTTCACCAGACAGGCAGCGGGCCAGCGGGCGGCTGCTGCTGGCGGGGGTGCACTGGCTGCTGGAGAAGAACCAGAACGTGCAGGCGAAGCGGGTCCTGGGTGCTTGGGTGCAGCTGTATGCGCGCAAGAAGGCAGAGAGACTGCTGGCTGCTGGCCAGACGTGGAGGCCGATTGGCGCGTCCTACGCCGCACAGCTGAACGATGAGGTGCGGCCGCCGTACGTGGTCAGCAACCTGGCTGCGCACGTGGAGGACCTGCTGCGGCGCCCGCACCAGCTGCCGGATGACCTCGTGCTTGGTCTGCGTGACATTCTGGATGCCTTGAAACAGTGCCTCAAGGCCTCTGTGGTGGAAATCAGTAGCCCGAGAGACACGGAGCTGATCCAGCAGTTTCTTTCGACGTGGAATACAGAGGCCGCGTTGTGTCCCGTCCGCAACTCGGCGGCGCTGCTGATGGCGCTGAAGCAAGCGGCGCGCTTTATTCGCCAGGTGGAAGACATCATGAACGTGTCCAAACGCCAGAGCAAGCAGCTGGTGCAGCTGACGGAGGAGCTTCACGAGGCGAAGAAGCAGCTCCGCTCAGGGAGGTCCAATCCTAAAGTGGAGCTGTGGCAGTCCAAGGTGGACGACCTCACAAATGAAAACCGCCGTCTCCGCGATGAGCTCAACCGCCTGCAGCAGGAGCTGGCGGAGCGGCGCGTGGCCCCGCGCACCCGCAGCCGTGGCCGCGTCGCGTCCCCTCGCGGCGCGGCCAGCGCCGATACCGCCGCCTCCGCGGCCTTGTCGCGGCACGAGGCGGCGATGGACCGGCAGAAGGATGACCAAATCGCCAAGATGGAGCAGGAGCTGGCCAAGTCGCGCAGCCAACTCCATCGTGCGAAGGAGCAGAACGAGGAGCTGAAAAGGCAGCTCCAAGGCAGCGAGGAGGCGCAGGATCGTCTGCGGAAGGATCTCAACCGCGTGAGCCGCGCTTTGGCGAACTCGCCGCGGTCCGCTCGCCAGCGGTCGCAAAGTATTGGCGACCCGGAGGTGTCTCCCATCGCGCACACACGGCGCTCCATGTACTCCGATCCGAACTACAGCCCACAGCCAAAGCTACCCGCCTCCGCAGCGACCGCTTCCACCACTCTCGCCACTTCCGCCTCTCCGTCCCAAGAACGTGTCGCCGCTCGGGCATGCCAGCTGATCGCGCTGCCAAAAAGCCGGTATATATCAGCGGATATGAACATTGAGAGAGGTCCATGTCCAAACTGCTTAGCGCCTCTGACATCTGTTTCCTGTGAAAAGCGTGGCATGCCAGACGAGCCGGCCGCGTACTGTTTTGACTGTAAAAAATCCTTCACGTTTAGCGAGCTGTTGGTGAGAGACAGGATCTCCTCGATCTCTTATTGATTGCAAAGACCCTTAACTACATTGTACTTATGCGTGCTGTTTTTTTTTTTCCTCTGTGTGTTGTTGTTGTTCTTGTTTTTTCGCTCTATTGCAGAAGTTTCGACATTGCATTCAATCCTTTTGTAATGCTCTACTCAAACATAGATGTAAAAGGCACACTTCTTTACTACCAGAGTTAACTGGTCATATCATCCAATTTTTGGTTCTTGCTTCCACTTAACTTCTTCTTTGTCTTCATCTTATTTGATTGTAGTCTTCTTTTTTCTTCTCTTCTCACGATCGATCTCATGGCTACTATAATGCCCACGAGCGAAAATGCTCGACTTACTATCCCGGCCGTCTGCCGTATAGCCAACCTGAACACCGGTGCGACACACGGGACGGCCTTTCTGGTGGCACCCGGTCTGCTGCTGACCTCACAACGCGTCGTCGGCTCCCTTCTCAAGGCGACGAACCTCGCAGCTGTGTTTTTTGAAACCAGCAAGAAACGCACCATACTCACGCGTCTGCTGCCGCAAAAGGTTTTCTTTGCGGCCAAGTACCCCGAGTACATGGATTACTGCCTCATCGCGTGCGACGAGGAGCCCATCATCAACATCACCCCCGTCGAAATTCCGTTAGTCAGCAAGGAGTGGCCCGCGGTCAGCGAGGGCGACATTGTGTTGATTGTGCAACACACCGTAGACGCCACAGCCGAGTTCTCCCCCGTCAAGAGGGACGCGGAGGCCCTTTCCTTCCCGGCGGGCTCCTCCCATCTGCTCCCCGATGACAGGAGCGCGCTGCGGGAGCCGCTGGCGAACGTCACGCTTCGTGTGGGTGTGGAGGAAAAGCGCTTTGAAGAGGTCCTGCGCTGCCGCAATGATCTCTACTATCTGAAGACGAACGGGACGGCGGAGACCGGGGGGTGCCCTTGCTTCAACGACAACGGGCAGCTTATTGGGGTCCAGTCGCAGTACCGGACGGACGTTGAAGGTTTTGTGAACCGCGTACTGTCCCTCCCGAGCATCGTGAAGCACCTCTTCGCGAACGCGCAGCTGTCCCGTCTGCCCCAGCGGAGCTCGTTTGAGGAGGTGTGGGACACGTGGTTCGTGGACAAGGACATCTCGCGTATTGTGCTCATCATGACCAACTTCCGCAACGAGAACATGGTGCGCAACGCGGCCCGCCGGCTCTGCGATTTGACGAGCGTGTCGTCGCTGATCCCGCAGATCCTGCAGTGCGGCAGTATTGCTGTCATCTTGCAAAACATGAGCGCCTTCCCGCAAGACGTGGAGCTCATTCGACTCGGGCTGCGCGCCCTGTGGAACTTGAGCATCGGCAATGAGTCCTGCCTCAACCAGCTCGTCGACAACAACGGGGTCGAGGTGATCATCGCGTCGATGGAGCGATTCCCGGAAGAGGAGACCATTCTCGAGTTTGGTGCGGTGTTGCTGCACAACATCGCCTCCATGCCGTCCTCCACCTTGCTCATCTCCAACGGCGTTGGCGAGCGCGTGCTGCCCATTCTGAAGGCGGCACTGAAGCCATTCAGTAAGGTGGTTATCTTTCAAAAGTACAGCTTTTTGCTCTTCACCTCGCTGATGCAGTGCAACAGTGCGTTCGCGGAGAGCCTTGTGAAGGACCAGATTTTTGAGCACATCGCCAACATGATCGAGAAACATCATCGGCAGGTGTTTCTGATGGAGGTGCTGATGTTCTTCATCGGCGAGGTCGCGGAGAATCGGGTCGCGACCGAGATGTTTGCCTCCTCCGTCAACATTGACTGTTCACCGAACCGCGTCATTGACCTCATTATTCAGGTCATGCTGGAGTACAGGACCTACAGCTCGATCCTCGTACAAGGCAACCGCGCGCTCTGGGGGCTCGGCAACAACGTCGGCATTAGGACGCTCATCCTGAAGCATGAAAGCTGCCAGCTGGTGTTTCAGCTGTCTCTGCCTGCCCTGGTGGCCTCAATCCCGCCCAGCTAGGAGACAAACAAGCTAGAAGAATGCTTATGATGAAGCAACGCGATATGAAGAGTCTAGATGCACTCAACTAGAACCGCTAATATGTGAGATACAGAATAAAATATAGTTGTAAAATAGTAAAAAAAATGTACAGTTTTGTAATACGCTTGTAGAGTGGAATTCCACAGACCATCTTCAACTCTTCTCTTTTATAAGGAAGATGAGGAACAAAAGGATATCAATGTGAAGTACCTTGGACGTCGTGATATTCTTATATATATATTACGTCATGCGAACTCAACACAGTTGCGACGAATAGTATACACATGAGCTGTTTTATAGGATTGTCGTTTTTCTCTCCTCCTCTCGCTCTGACTTCCTTTGCCACTCCACAGAATTATTGAATCAGTTGTTCACCAGTCGAACACGGTGCTCGTGCTTGCGTTCCACGCCGTCAAAAAGAGACACGTATAGAAAGAAAAGAGTGCATGAGCAAGCGTGACAGCGACAGGGGGTCGAACGGCAGTACGCCCAAGGGGACGAGTGCGGCGACCTCCGTCGGGACCAAACCGGTGTCCCACTCCGGCTCCGCCGGTGAGCTCGCGCCGCCGCCGACGACCGTGGTACACGCCACGAGAGAGGAGCAAGCGCTCTCCAAGCAGAGCAGCCCGCATGCGTCCGGTAGCTCCCACAGTCCCAAAAGCAGCGGCGCGGCGGTGGGCACGACGCCCCCCGTGCCGGGAAAGACGGACCCACCGCACGGCAACGAAAACAACGAGTCACCACTGAAGAACAAGAAGTATCCGAACTACACGTCCTCGATGGATGACGCGGATGAGCCAGAGAGCATTTATAATCAAGAGGACGACCGGCACCCGGAGCTGGCGTACAACAGCTTTGCGCTCGACCTCTCGTTTGTGAGCAACGCTTCCTTCGCGCAGCATCGCGGCGACCACGCCACTCTAGCACGCGCCGTTTTTCACGTGTTTAAGGGCAACGTCGGTGCTGGCGTTTTCCTGCTGCCCACCTTCTACAACGACGCCGGGTTCATTCTCGGGCCCATTGTCGTGGCGCTCCTGGGGGCCATCATGATTGACTGCGTGTCGGTGCTGCTGCGCACCAAGCTTGCCATCAACCACGCGGAGATCAAAACGTACCCTGCCGTCGTGGGCTTTGTGCTTGGCGACTTCTTCCAGCAGTTGACGAAGTTCTCGCTCATCTTCACACAATTCGGCTTCTGCATCATGTACTTCCAGTACGCGTCGGCCATCTTCTCGTCGCTGTTTGCGGGTGGTGCCTTCTACAGCTTCTTTGTCGCACTGTCCATCCTCCTCGTAACGCCCATGACGTTTCTCAGCAATCGGATGGACATCCTCGCCTACGCATCGATGGTGGCGGGCGTCTTTGTGGGGCTTGTCCTTTGCGGCACCACCGCGGTGGACATACAGAACTTATCTCAGTTTGGGTTCGGCCCGGACGTTTTCATGTGTGTGCCGACAGCGCGCATTCTCGTCTTCCTCTCCGGCCACATGTTCTCCTTGGAAGGAATCGGCATCGTGCTGCCCGTGGAAAACAGTGTTGCGCCCAACGATCGGCCGCGCTTTCGGGTCGTCGTGAAGTACACGCTGACGGGGGTCGTCATTCTCTACATTGTTTTTGGCGTGCTTGGCTACATGGCCTACGGCGCTGTCCTCACGAACTCCGTCGTCCAGGCGCTCCCCCCCTCGCTCATCAAGAATGTCATGCAGTGCCTCCTGGGTCTGAGCCTGCTCTTCGGGTACCCGATCCAGTTCATTCCCGCTATTCAGCTCGTCGACAAGTCGCTGGACATCCAGGATGGCTCCACGCGGGCGAACCTGATGCGGGTGGTGCTGAACATTGCGTTCGGCGTGGCCGCTGCCTCGATTGGCCAGGAGACGATCAACCTGTTCGCGAGCTTCCTGGGCGCCTTTGTAGGCGTGCACTTGATGATCACCTTGCCGGCGCTGCTGGCGCTGCTGGGTCCAGCTGCCCTCGACGGCGAGCGGGAGAACTACTCTAGCTTTCACTTCTTGCTGCTCATTTTCAAGCCGCCGTACAACGTCAAGAAGATCAAGTGCTACGCCTATTTGCTACTGGCTCTTGTGGTTTGGGTGGGTGGCATGTATTACACGATACGGTCCGTTCTCACGGGCACTTAACGGAACGGATGACACACACACACACACACACACAATGAATAAAAAAGAGGAACACTTTGTTGACTTCCAATAGACTTGTGGGTTGCTTCATTAGCTTTGTTTTTGTTGTTGTTGCTGTTAGTTTTTTTTTCTTGTTTTTGTTTTTCACTTAAAGAGAAAAAAAAAGCGCTTTTTATACTGCCTGTTGACCCGATATTGCATGAATAATAAAATAGTTGTATCTTTTTTTTTGGTTTTGTATGATATGTTCTTTCTTCTTTTATCCTTCTGCTTCTCTGGTATTCTATTCTGTTTATTAGTGTCTCATAGAGTTAGTTCCGCCCCTCAGGCTTGTGCCCTGTCAACGCTCTATTCCGTCATTTTCATCTCCACTGAGTGACGTCTCTTGTCCTTGGTGCAAGGGCAGCTGACCGAACATGAAATGCACCTTGTTAAGGCGCTATCTGATTTCTTACCTGACGGACGTGGAGGGAGACTTCAGGTACTTCAACCGCTTTGTAGACATGAGTCGCGTGGTCACCCGCGACAACGGGAAATACCGCTTGAGGGGTGCTGACTCGCACTTTGTTTTTGGCGGCGACAGCTTTGACCTCGGCGGCGGTGACTGGGCGCTGAGCGACGCGCTCCTCCAGCTGAAGGCGGACTACCCGGAGCGCGTGCACCTCATCTTGGGCAATCGAGACGTGAACAAGATGGTCTTTCGCACCTCCCTCGACCGCCACTTGGAGCGGCTGTCGCCGGCGGAGGCGCATCGTGCCGTGTACGCCGTGGAGTCGCCCATCCAGCAGCGGGCCATGGGCTACGCGGAGTACCTCGAGAAGCAGGGCCTGCCTCCTCGGACGACGATGCCCACGTTCATGAAGTGGCTGTTTCGGTGCCGCATGGGCTCCCCGAACGTGTTCGAGGACCGCCGCGCCGAGATCGCACAGCGCCGCCGCTGCGACACCGGTGCCGTGACGGACGAGGAGGTCATCGAGCACTTCATGGCGTCGGCGGCGGCGGAGGGCGGCATGGTGTACCGGTACCTGCAGCAGGGCCAGATGGCGGCACTCATTGGGCGGAGCCTCTTTGTCCACGGCGGCGTCACGTGGCAGAACGTGGGTTACTGCCCGTACCCCTTCTCCGCCGCGGCGGCGTACAGCGCGACGGCGCTCTTGCCGGGGACGATGCACGCGAGCGCGCCGGAGTGGGTTGCGGCGTTGAACCGACTCACGCGGGAGGGCTTTGAGGAGTGGGTAGCGCACCCGCACCGCGCGCCGGACGGCAGCCGCACGGGTGGCGAGTACCTCCGCTCCTTTGCCTACCGCTACACCCCCGTTCTCTACTCCGTCATGGTGAACAGTCCCATCAACCCGACAACGCTCTGTCCCATCGACCGCGAGGCTGGGCAGTACCTGTTTGACAACGGGATCGATACGGTGTGCTGTGGCCACCAGCCGACGGGCGACTCGCCCACACTGGTGGCGACCGAGCAAGGTGGCTTCGTGATCGTCGCGGACAACTCCTATTGCGCGGCGGACAACTCGCGTGGCCAGGCGGTGGCCGAGGTGCTGCTGGAGCAGGACGCGCGGCGGCCCGACCGTCGGGTGCAGGTGCACATCCGCGGCAGCCACGCGGACGGAAGACCGTTCGAGTACAGTGTCCCACCGAAAGGAGACCGCATCGCACCGCTGTTGGGACGGCCGCTCCCGGACGGGTGGTGGACCAAGATGCCGAGCGCGGATAGAACGCATATTGTTTGCCACAAAACCACCAACCGCTTTTTTTCCATTCAATACAAGGAACTACCCGTTGAGGCGGTCGAGCAGTATCTGCGGCATAGAGAAGGAGGTCCGAATGGTTGACCTCTATACCCTTTTTGATACACCTCCTTACAACATTTTGCTGAGTCCTTTGGACGTCTTTTATATTTATTGTTTTCTATTCACCCCTATGTTAGCGACCGCAATACAAGCTCTATACCCTTGATGGTGTGTGTCTCCGTTACCTCCTTGTTCGCAATGCAATACACAGTGTTAAAAATGAATATGCCGTCTGTGCTTTCCATGTTCACATCTCCTTTGCTTCTACTGTCTTCTATAGTATTTTTGTTTCGTGTCTTCACTCAATTTTTTTTTCCTATTATTGTTATAGAAGTTCACTGGTTTGCATATTCACTTGTGCATCTGTATTCTTCTATATATCCCTCCTTCCAGACGAAGAATCCTGCCTGCACGCCCGTGGAGTATTATCCCCAATTGCATTGTGCATAAGCTCTATTTTTCTACTTAACCTACTCACCTATACACCCTAAAGGACCCTTGATCACTTCTGCTCGAGATGCCCCCGAAAGAACAAAAGGTCGTGGCGCTGAACAAGCTCATCGTGGACGAGCCGTACAACGATGATAACAGTGTGGTGGCTCTGAACCCCGCGCGCCTGGAGGAGCTCAACATCTTCCGTGGCGACAGCGTGCTGGTCAAGGGCAAGAAGAACCGCTCGACCATCTGCGTCGCCATGGAGGACGAGGAGTGCGACGTCGGCAAGATCAAGATGAACAAAGTAGCGCGCCGCAACATTAACATCCGCCTCGGTGACACCGTGCGCATCGCCCCGGCCAAAGACGTGCCGTACGGCAACCGCATTCACGTGCTCCCCATCGAGGACACGGTGGAGAACCTGTCCGGCGACCTCTTCGAGAACTTCCTGAAGCCGTACTTCCTGGAGGCGTACCGCCCTGTGAAGAAGGGCGACTGCTTCATCTGCCGCGGTGCGATGCGGGCGGTGGAGTTCAAGGTGGTCGAGGTGGACCCGGGGGACAAGTGCATCGTGGCGCCGGAGACCATCATCCACTGCGAGGGCGACCCGATCAGCCGCGAGGACCTCGAGGCGCTCGACGGCGTCGGCTACGACGACATTGGCGGGTGCCGCAAGCAGCTTGGGCAGATCCGCGAAATGGTGGAGCTGCCCATCCGCCACCCGGAGCTCTTCAAGACGATCGGCATCAAGCCCCCTCGCGGCATCCTCATGTACGGCCCCCCGGGCAGCGGCAAGACGCTCATCGCGCGCGCGGTCGCGAACGAGACGGGCGCCTTCTTCTACCTCATCAACGGCCCCGAGATCATGAGCAAGATGTCCGGCGAGTCCGAGAGCAATCTTCGCAACGCCTTTGCTGAGGCGGAGAAGAACGCGCCCTCCATCATCTTCATTGATGAGATCGACTCGATCGCACCCAAGCGCGAGAAGGCGCAGGGCGAGGTGGAGAAGCGCATCGTGTCGCAGCTGCTGACGCTCATGGACGGCATGAAGGGCCGCTCGCGCGTGATCGTCATGGCCGCCACGAACCGGCCCAACACCATCGACCCCGCGCTGCGCCGCTTCGGCCGCTTCGACCGCGAGTTGGACATCGGCGTCCCGGACGACATTGGCCGCCTGGAGATCATCCGCATCCACACGAAGAACATGAAGATCGACCTGGGGGTCGACCTCGAGAAGGTGGCGAAGGACACCCACGGCTTTGTCGGCGCCGATCTGGCGCAGCTCTGCACGGAGGCGGCGATGCAGTGCATCCGCGAGAAGATCTCGGTCATTGACTGGGAGGACGACTCCATCGATGCGGAGGTGCTCAACTCGCTCATGGTGACGCAGGAGCACTTCCGCGACTCCATGGCCAAGACGAACCCGTCCGCGCTGCGCGAGATGCACGTCGAGACGCCCAACGTCACCTGGGAGGACGTCGGCGGTCTGCTCGACGTCAAGCGCGAGCTGCAGGAGCTCGTGCAGTACCCGGTGGAGTACCCCTGGAAGTTCGAGAAGTACGGCATGTCGCCGCCGAAGGGAGTGCTCTTCTACGGCCCGCCCGGGTGCGGCAAGACGCTCCTCGCCAAGGCGATCGCGACGGAGTGCCAGGCGAACTTCATCTCCATCAAGGGCCCGGAGCTGCTCACCATGTGGTTCGGCGAGTCCGAGGCGAACGTGCGCGACGTCTTCGACAAGGCGCGCCAGGCGGCCCCGTGCGTGCTCTTCTTCGATGAGCTGGACTCCGTGGCCAAGGCGCGCGGCGGCCACGGCGACGGCGGCGCGAGCGACCGCGTCATCAACCAGATCCTGACCGAGATGGACGGCATGAACGTCAAGAAGAACGTCTTCATCATCGGCGCGACGAACCGCCCCGACGTGCTGGACCCTGCCATCATGCGGCCCGGCCGTCTCGACCAGCTCGTCTACATCCCGCTGCCGGACAAGGCCTCGCGCTCCTCCATCATCAAGGCGAGCTTCCGCAAGTCGCCCCTGTCGAACGAGGTGAGCGTCGACCAGATCGCCGCCGCGACGCACGGCTTCTCCGGCGCCGACCTGTCCGGCATCTGCCAGCGCGCCTGTAAGATGGCCATCCGCGAGTCCATCGCGAAGGAGGTGCAGCTCGACCAGCTCAAGAAGGCCGGCGAGATAGAGGAGGGCGCCGACGTGGACCCGGTGCCGGAGATCACGCGCGCCCACGTCGAGGAGGCGATGCGCGGCGCGCGGCGCTCCGTCAGCGACGCGGATATCCGTCGCTACGAGATGTTCAAGACGTCGCTGCAGCAGCCCCGCGCGTTCGGCGCCGCCGGTGACGCCCCAGCTGGCGGATCGCCGGCCGGTGGCTCTGGCCCCAGCGGTGGTGCGGACAACGGCAACGCTGGTGACGAAGACGACGACCTTTACAGTTAAGGGAAAAAAAAAACATCAAGAAGAGAGAGAACGAACAAGGATTACAGTAACGGTGCAAGAAGACTCGTTGTTTCGTACAATGAGTGATCTATTATCAGTTCCTTTTCTTCTTTTTGTTTTCTGTTTAGCGTTGTTTTCCTTCGTGATCCAAGAAAAGAAAAAAAAACAGCAATACGGACAACTCCATCAAGGAAAAGGAGTGAGAGAGAAAAAAGAACAGATATTAAACAGAATTTATTTACCTATTATATATGTCAATTTTGGTTTTCTTTATTATTTTTCTCTCCTGTTTTTTTTTTTTTGCCTTTTGACCCTGCATTGTGCTTACAACAACTAGAGAATCATAGAATTTGACTCGACGTGGTTTAGGGGAAGATACAAAAGGAAAATAAAAGGAAAAGGAAGAATAATAGAGGAAACGCCATTTTTGAACCGCGCTAGTCTGTATGCAAATAAAGGCATATACACCGCATGTACTGAAGTGTTTGATGAGTTGGTCCGAAAACAAACAAAGAAAAGAGGTACTTTAATTGCAATACTAGAGTGTAGTCCCACTTCCATTCTTTTTTTTGTTCTCCTCTGCTCTTTCGTTATACATCATCATGTCTTTCTCTTTTGCCTGTCTTCTGCAAGTTCCTTTTTTTTTTAGTTTATAGTAGGTGTACGTGAACGTTTCACAGTAGCCGCAACAAGGAAGCATACGCATACACAGTCTCTTCCAAGAGAGCATTTAATTCTCTCCGCTCTATCTTCTCTTTTATAATGCCGTGCAATATTATTCTCTTCGGTGCGCCTGGAAGCGGGAAGGGCACCATTAGCGATCTGCTCGTCGCCGAGTACGGCTTCACCCACCTTAGCGTAGGGTCCTTGCTACGCGATGAGGTGCAGCGACGCACACCGCTCGGTCTGCAGTGCAAGGCCATCATGGCGGAGGGCAACCTCATCCCGGATGACCTTGTGGTCGACATTGTCTACAAGTTCCTCACGCAGCCGAACGCGGTGCAGACCGGTGTCCTGCTGGACGGCTTCCCGCGCACCCTGCAACAGGCCAAGGCGATTGCGAAGCGTGGATTCAAGTTCGACCTCATGTTGGTGCTGAGCGTCGACGGGCAGAAGCTGCTGCAGCGGTGCCTTAGTCGCCGCGTCGACCCGGTGACGCAGAAGATCTACAACTTGCAGTGCGATCCGCCGCCGCCGGAGGTGATCGACCGGCTCCAAATTCGCTCAGACGATACGAAGGAGCGACACGACCATAGGATGATGATTTACAACAAGCAAAAGAATGAGCTGGTGACCTTTTACAAAGACATTGCCATCATTGTGGATGCTAATGGATCCATTCGGAGAGTGTACAAGTCGCTTCGTCGCCAAGTTAAACACGTCATTCGCGCTAATAACAAAAAGAAGGTGTTCTTACCTTCGGCGAATCTATAAGCGCGCACACACACACACACACACACACACACATATATATATATATATACACATACATACTCTCTCCTTTCATGTTGCTTACTGTGGCATGTGTGCGATAAATGATGTTTTACTTATCTCTGTTTTTTTTAATACTTGTTTTTTCCCTTGATGTTGCTGTAATAACAATGAGAATGTGCTTGTGTGTTAGCAAGTATGCACATGAGTGTGTGTGTGTGTTCAGTTTTTTTTTTTTCATGAAGGGAAAAAAAGGAATGCTCACAAAAAACAAAAAACTTGTATTTTATCGTATCATTATGATTATCATTATTATCATTATTGTTTTTCTCGAAATCTGCGACTCCATGTTTTGCTTCTCACCTTTATCAAAGGATTAAAGTAAAACACCGTATACTACAACATAGCAACATGCAAAAAATAATATATATATATATATATGTATATGTAGGCAATACCAACAACAAAAGATAGAACATTCATCATTGCTTCACTGGTTCTAATAAACACCACCACCAACAACATCAAATAAAAAATAAACTTCCACAAAATCAGAATGTATACACAGCAGCTTCCACACGCATCCTTGCACTGTTACACTTCGATACGCTCCCCTCTCGATTGGATTTATTGCAAGTATGCGCGTTAGTTTGACATTTTTTTTATTGGTCATAGCGGTTCTTGCAGTTGCTGTTCTCATCCCCTGTTTGCCGCGCCCCAGTTTCACGCCACCCCCATCGCCGTCAGACAAAACGGAGGCGGCACTGGGCCCTCAGCCCTCGGCAGCGCCTGCCGCTCAAGTAGCAGCCACCGTCCTTTACCCCGCCTTGTTTATTTGTCACGGGGGCGGCCCGCTGCCGGTGCTGGGCGACCCGCAGCACGCGGAAATGGTCGAGAAGTGGCAGGAGCACGTGTCCTATCTCACCGGACGCTACGGCCGCCCTTCCGCCATTGCCGTCGTGTCGGCACACTATCAGACGCGGCACCCGGAGGTGGGCAGCGCGGCGCGCCCGGCGATGCACTACGACTACTCGGGCTTTCCAGCGGCGGCCTACGCGCTGGTGTACACCGCGCCCGGCGCCCCCGCGCTGGCCACCGAGATGGTCGACGCGCTGCGGTCGCGCGGCATGTCGGCGCGCGCCAACCCGCAGCGCCCGTACGACCATAGCGTCTTCGTGCCGCTGCTGCGCATGTTCCCCGCGGCGGACATCCCCGTCGTCCCGATTGCGGTGCTGCGGTCGGACGACCCGGGCGAGCACATCCGCATCGGCGAGGCGCTCCGCCGGTTCCGCGAGCGCGGCGTTCTCTTCATCGGTAGCGGGTCGTCCATGCACCACTTTGACTACCTGTACTCGCAGCGCGACGCAGGCAGGACATTCAACGACGCACTGACGCGGGTCCTGACGGCGGAAGCGCCGCTGACACCGGCCGCGAGGCGCGAGGAGATGGTGCGTGTGAAGAGCTTTCCCGGCTTTGACGAGGCGCACCCGTCCTACGGACAGGAGCACCTGATGCCGCTGCTCACCTTGCTGGGCACGGCGGGCGGGCGCCCAGCAAGGGAAGTGGCTAACATGCCATTTCTTGCGGCAAACGTGCGCCACTACTTATTTGAAGAGTGACCCGGTGCCGTAGCCAACTGCTTGATCTTCTTTGTTCTTTTATGTCCCTTCGTTGCGACTCTCATATCTACATGGATTCTGACGCTTCCTTGTTGTCATTGTTATTGTTTTAGGGGGGGGGGAGGGGGGAGGCAGGTCCGTACACTACCGCTTCACGTTGCATCGCACTCGCACACTGAACCACATGCGTTTTCTCTCTCTCTCTTTCTCTTTCTCGGTTGTTTCTTGCGGTTTAGATCCTCACCTTTCTTCTTTCTTGCTTTTTTTTTCCCTTTTTATCATTCGTGTTATTTGTTTACCTCTTTTCCATTCTTTTCTTCTCTCATCATGATACCTCGGTTCAAAAAGTGTGCTTGCCAACACTTCCTGAAGAAGGGGTGTTGCAAACGGTGTGCTCACTGCAGATGTGCACACAGCGTGTACGACATGCACTCGCCGGAGGAACAGTTGAAGTACGGCTTCGTGCGTACGCGTGTCCAAGAAATTGATCCACCGCTTTTGAACCCCGCACGTGCCTTTGAAGTCGCTTGATTGCTGTACGTCAACATGAGAATTCAAATAGTATGCCACCGACTCTTTCGTATGCAGCGCGTTCTGTCCCCCAGGCAGGAACGTCACAGTAAAGGAGGTAGTGGCCAAGCGTATTTGATTCTCTCAATTCTACGATCAAAACAAAATACCGAAAAAAAAATTCTCAATTGTGAAAAACACACACAAAAAAAAAATGGTTCCATTTTTTTGTGTTTTTGCTCTCTTCAACAAACAGGTCTGCATAGTTTCACTAAGAAACTACTATAAAAATGCAGTACTTTTTTTTTCTTTTTTTTAAAGCTTTTTCATTTTTCAAACTTCTTTCTTTTGTGCGAGTACTACTCAACCAAAAAAAAAAAGACAAGGAAAACAGATGTCTGCAACTTTTGCTTGTGCACTGCGAGTCCATATCCCTATCGCTTCGCTGGGCGCCATGTTCACTGGTCATCACCATAGATGTATCCTTCCTCTCTTCCTTCTTCTGACTGTTGTCGCGCCTCAGGTATTTGCTCACCACCTCGCGTTCACGACGCTGCGATAAAGACAATGCCCATAAACGAATTCGGACAGCCCGTTGGGGAGATACTTTCCCGACGGGACTTTCCAGTGCCCTCCTGCGAGGCACTGGATGGGCGTTTCTGTCGCCTGGAGAAGGTGAGCGAGGCGAAGCACGGGAAGGGGCTGTACGAGAACATTTTCTGCCCCAACATGCCGCCGCACAACTGGACGTACATGTCGTGGACGAGCTTCTCATCGCCGGAGGCGTGCAGCCGCTTCGTGAAGGAGATGGAGGCGAGCGCGGACCCCTACTTTTTTGCGATCATCCACAAGAAGACCAACCAGGTTGCCGGCACGGCCTCCATCGGTGACATTGACACCACCACGGGCGCGGCCGAGACGCGCTGGGTCATCTACGCGGACGAGCTGAAGCGGACGGCGGCCGCCACCGAGGCGCAGTACCTCCTCGCCCGCTACGTCTTTGAGGAGCTGCACTACCGGCGCCTCTCGTGGCGGCTGGACAGCCTCAACAAGCCGTCGCGCCGCAGCGCGGAGCGCTTCGGCTACAAGTTCGAGGCGACGCACCGGCAGAACCAAATCGTCAAGGGCCGCAGCAAGGACACGGACTGGCTCGCAATCATTGACAGCGAGTGGCCAGAGGTCAAGCAGCGACTCGAGAAGTGGCTGGCCCCCGAGAACTTCGACGCCGACGGCCGCCAGCGCCTCACGCTGGGCCACGCCAAACTGTGACAGCGCGCGGCACACATGCAAGCGAAGAGGGACAACCATAGCGACCAAACCGCCTGTTGAGATTAAAAAAAAAAAAACGGAAACAAGTGCCTCGTTGCACGCAGCTGCCGTCCCTGCTTACTAGCTCCTTTTGCTCCCCCACCTCTTCCTTCTAGCGCGCTTTTAGTTTTTGGAGAGAACGCACGGAAGCGGCCCGCCCCCCTGTGCCGGTGAGGCAGCCGCGCCCTTCCCCCTGGCGCCAAGGGTATGTTAACCCCTGGCCCACACACACACACCCTCCGCAGGCGAGGTGGAAGGGCAACAAGTCCGTGTGGCTCAATGGAAGAGCATCTGACTACGGATCAGAGGGTTGCAGGTTCGAATCCTGTCACGGATGACTTTTTTTCGCTGCCGGCGCATCGGCTCCCCGGGAGCCGCTGCGGGCCCCGCTTAACCCCACGGAGCAACCGGCACCCGGTTCTGTTTTTTTTTTTTTGAAACTAGAGAAAAGAGAGAGCGGGTGAGGAGAAGAAGGCGGCATAGTGACGCACGAAGAGCAAGAAAGAAGAACAAGCGCGATGTGGCCAAACGCTTTGTGAAAGGGCACCGGTCAATTGGTTCGTGTCTTTTTTTTGTTGTTGTTGGTTGGCTTGCTTATTAAAAGGTTAAGAGAATTACGTTCTTTTTTTTTTTTCGTTCCTTTTGTCTGGAGAAAGAATAAGTGTTGTTTGCATCCACTTCTCGTGAAGACCCCCCCCCCACCACACACATACGCACACACACACACACACACAAACACACCTACACAGACACAGATGCGTGCTCGTTTCACATGGCAGCCAGCACCTCCTCCACGACGCCCAGCACACGTGCGTCCATCGACGCCCTGCTGGCCGCGAGGAGGCCCTGCTCAAACGCCGCCTTGAGCGTCTCCATGTTGGCGTGGTGCAGCTTGTGCAGCGCGTACAGGGCGCGCGCGACGAGCAGGGGCTTCTTCGCGTGGGTGTAGAACTCCACCGCGAGCGTGTGCGTCGCGACGGCGTGGCTGCGGTGCTGCAGCAGGTACCCCATGTACCGCTCCGCCTTCTCCAGCGGCTGCGACAGGTCAATGTCCTGGATGCAGTACTCCTCCTGCAGCTGCGTGATGCGCTTCGTGTCGTCGGCGCTGAGCCCCTCGAGGCTCAGCTCCGGCCGCGGCACGTGGGCGGCGCGCACCGCCGCCTCACCCAGCTCGTCCACCTTCATGTACGTGCGCACGAGGCCCGGGCAGAACTGCAGGAAGAACTTGTTCTCCTCCATGTGGTCGTCGTTGTGGAGCACGTCAAACCACGTGCGCATCGTGTTGCGGCGGAACACATAGTTGTGGAAGTCGTTGAGCTCGCAGTGGTTCTGCTTGTGGTGCAGCTCGAACATGAGCAGGTTCTGCAGCGCCGACACGTAGTCGCCCTTGCGGTAGAAGGCCTCGCCGACCTCGACCTCGTACCAGCTGCACTGCGACTCGAGTGCCACGAGGTACGTGTCGCCCTTCACGATCGCGTCCTTGTAGAAGAGCTGCATCGTCTCCTCCGCCTTCTCAATGTCGTTGTTGCGCAGGAAGAACTTGGCCGCCTCGGTGTTGAGGTACTTGTCCTGCAGGTCGAGCAGCCGCGCCGTGTCGGCCGCGGCGGCCGCCTCGACCGTCTTGCCGCCCTCCGCTTGGTAGATGCGCGCCTTCTCCAGGTACAGGATCTCGAGCGTCGGCGTGTGCGCGATGGCCTTGTCAATGTAGTGGTGCGCCTGCGCGTGGTCGCCCACGCGGCGGTAGTGCGTGGCTAGGTACATGTACACCCAGAGGATGTAGGTCGGGTCCGCCTCGCCGCCAAACGACGTCGCAAAGTCCTTCGCCTCGAGCTCGGCGAGGAGCTGCAGGAACACCTCGCCTACCACCTGCGCGCGCGCCGGGTCCTTGTAGAGCGACTTGAGCACGCTGAAGAGGGACGGGATCATGCGGGTGATGTACGGCTTCACGTAGGCCAGCAGCCGCGGCCGGAGCTGCTCGACCGGCACGCAGTCGAGAATGTGGCGCTCCGCGTACGGCCGGCGGCCGCCCGCGAGGATGCTGTCCACCAGCTCTACGTACTTGTCGACCTGCTGCCGAGGGCAGTGGGCCGCGTCGAGCGGGATCTTGCGCAGCAGCGCGATCGCCGCCAGGCAGTCGCCCTCCGCGTAGCCCTTCTCAATGAGCTCGAGGTACCGCTTCTCGGCCTCCTCCTTCTGGCCCAGCTGCGCGTGCGCCTTCGCGCGCAGCAGCAGCTTGGTGCTGTAGTCCACCAGCTCCGCGTCGTGCTTCTTGAGGATCTCGAGCGCCTTGTGCGGCGCGCCGCCGAGCAGCTCCAGCTCCACGCGGTAGAGGTACGCCTCGCTCACCTCCACCGGGTTCTCGCCGGCGTCCATGATGTTGGTCATCACCTCCATCACGGCCGCCGCCAGCTTATAGTTGCCCAGCATGTAGTGCCCGCACGACAGGGCGATCCAGTTCGCGCGCACGCCGGCCTTGGAGGTCACCATCTTCTCGCGCACGGAGAGGAACTGCTCCCAGTCCCGCAGCTGCACACAGGCCGCCGCGAGGTCGCGCAGCACGTTCGAGTTGCTAGGGTCCGTCAGCGAGGCCTGCTTGAAGGCCTTCAGGGCGGCCGAGTAGTCCTGATCCGTGCGGCGGCACATGCCCAGCGCGTGCCACGCAATCGTGCTGCGCGGGAACAGCGCGATGGCGCGCTTGATCGTCTCGTAGGCCTCGCTCTTGCGGGACAGGTTGTGCAGAATGAGACCGTGCATCGCGACCGTGTCTGCGTGGTCCGGCGCAACGCTAAGGATCGACTCGCACGTGCGGAGCGACTTGGCATATTCGCGGTTGTCGAACTCGCGGCTCATCCGGTCGAACAGCCGCCGCTGCTGATCCGGCAATTTCACAGGTTCCGCCATATCGTTTGCGCTGTTGCTTTCTCTGTTGTAGGTTAGCTTCTCTTTTTTTTTTGGGGGGGGGACGTTAAACGTGATAGCACCCTTAGTCAAATAGTAGATGGAACGCGAAAGGTAATGTTTAAAAGTATACTACTCTTTTCTTCTCTCTCGATAGAAAAAAAAAAAAGTAACACGGTCGGCTGCGTCGAGAAGAACAACAGGAAAGAAAGATCACTTGTACGAGTCACGTGCTAGTCCTAATAGACTCCACAAGAATCATTGTATTTGCATTACATTACTATAACAATCTGTTTTTTTTTTGTTTTCTTTTCATGTGTTCTTTTGGGTATGCACGTTTACATTCATTCTTGTATATATGTATATGTTCAGTGTATATAAAATGTACAAGGAAGCTATAGTTCTTATTACTATGTTTGTGGATATGGATGTGTAGCTGAATCTGATAGTCACATACCTTTTGAGGAAACGGCGCGGTTAGATGACAAGCAACTGATCGAAGAGCACCAGCTGGGTCGCATCATGCACCACCTTGATCGCGTATTGGGCCCCGTTCTGCTCCAACGGAAGCGACACCTTCAGCACGCCTTTACCGTACGTGAGGGTCGTGGTGAGCGCCGCGTCGGCCGCAGTCTTGTCCGACGCGGCATCCGACGGCTGCCTCTTCATCACGGTGACCTGCACAATGGCGCCGCCGGCGTAGGTGGGCGAGATGCCCTGCACGTTGAAGGTAATGTCGAGGAGCCCCTTCTCGGCCACCACCGCCACGTTCGCCTGTTCGCCCAGCTCCTTCGCCTTGACGTAGTGAGAGGACTGCCACCCGAAGAGAAGCGCGGCCGCCAGCAGCCGGGGAAACGCCTCCAGGGTAAAGAAGATGAGGAAAAAGTTGAGCAGCATCGTCGCATCGAGTCGCGACCAGTTGTGGTGGCAAATGACGACAATGAAGAAGGTGGTGGCAAAGAGGAAGAAGAAGACGCCGGCGCCGAGGGCCTTCACCATGATGCGCCGCCTCACATCATCCGCGTAGAAGTAGTGCGGCTCGCCCTCGCGGAAGGGGCCGCGCGTGCGAATGTGCTGAATCGCCATGTCGTGCGCCTCACGGATCCGCTGGAACGCCTCGCTCGCGTTGGGCGGGGCGTCCGGCAGGTCGGGGTGGTACCGCTTGGCTAGAATCAGGAAGTGCCGCTTCACCTTGGATTCGTCCACAAACTCGTACGGCGAGAACCCGAGGCGCACCAGCAAGTTCTCATCCTCGTAATCGCACGCCTCGCACACGTGCTGGGCATACGCCTCTTCCCCCAGTTCCTCCGCGGACGGCTCCTTTGCGTCTGCGCCGTTGGTGGCTTCCGCACGCGCGGAGCTGCGCTCAGACTTCTCCTCCTTGCCTGCCTGTGTGCTTGCGAGACGCATGGGATGCACCAAGGCAGCGTGAGGCCCAGCGGCGGTGGGGTGGAGCGATAGCGCCGCGCGGGTAGAGGAGAGATTCCGCGAAAAGACAAGGAGGGAGCACGCGCCGCTTCTGGGAAGGCACCCGCGCTGCTTGAGGATCTGTAAAAGAATGGGCGTTCGCCGGAGAGCTAACGACATGATGCGCTTGGGTTTATTACTTTCTTGCTTACACATGTGCAGACGGATAAGAAGGAGAAGGGGCATGTGCGTTTCCATCAGCATTTACGAAGTTCCGTTCACCACGCAAGAAGGAAAAGAGGAGAGACAAACACACACACGCACACACCGACAAGAAGCGACAACAGATGAAAAATGAAACTGTAGTAACCGTAATAATGATACAATGACGATGATGGCATCTGTAGTTTACATATGCACAGTTGGTTGAGTGATATACAATCTAGAAGAAGAAAAAAAGAACAACGGAATGAGAAGAAAAGAGAGCAAAAGAAAAAAAAAACATACAGGATGCATGCAGACCAGAGCAGTCGACCATGTGAAGACAAACTGCTTACATCATTCAAAGACTGTACTTGCTTCTAAGCCCAGCAACCAAATACGATGCGCGTTGTGGCGTAGAGTCCTTCAGCACCTCCATCGGATCCGTGAGATGCGACTTGTGCCGAAAGTACTGGATGCACTCCTTGCAGTCGGTGAGGGGATCTCTGGGTAGCTCGCTCAGGCTCCGCAGCACAGACGCGGTGGAGTTCTGAGACGACTGATGGGCGGTGCCGTCCTCCACCGAAAGGTTGCGCTTACTTCGCGCCAAGGCCATATGCAGCTTGTTGGACGAGGAGAAGAGTTGGAAACAGCTGTCTTCTGGGTTGTCTACTGTTGTCGGAACCGATGTTTCAGCATCATCCGTTTCACTGGTATCACCCACAGAATCGATAAACGTAACAGATTTCTTCTTACGGCCCTTTTTCAGAACACCATGCCCTTCCTCCAGGTCAAGGCGGCGCGTACGCTCGATGAATAGCTGCGTCGCGAGCGCGCGCAGCAGGTTGGCTACATCTTTTCCCACGCACCGGAACACATCGGACGACACCGCTGCTTCTCCGCGAACCCGCCCGTTGCTGCGGTGGTATTCGTTCCGGATGAACTCGTCGATCATGGGCGACGCCGCGGCGGTGCCGTCGTCGTACGACCCTTCGCACTCGCTGCTCTGGATGGACTCTGTCACCGCTCTCCGTCGGGCGGCCGACTCCTGCAGCACCTCGAGCTCCTCGTAGAGCTCGCTGCGACGGGAAGAGATCAGCGCCTCGATCTCCAGCTTCAGGTCCGAGCAGCTCCGGTGAAGCTTCTCAATGACGCCGTTCTGCTCGCGAATCAAGTGCTCCGCATCCAGCAGCCGCTGCTGCACATGCCGCATTTCGTTTGCCTCCTCCTCCGCACGGGCGACGGCCCGTGATGTCCCGCTCCGGCTTGGCTCGGTAGCGCACTCGTCGTTGAAGTTGATGGTTCGCCGGATCACGTACGGCGCCTGGCCCTGGCGGGGCGTCAGCGAGGCCTCCAACATCTTCCGCCGTGGGGAAACCGATGCGCGAGGACTAGGCGTTCGCGCCTGCGCGATGTGCGAGCCGAACCCGCAGGACGCGGCGGTCACACGTGTGGCCGTGCGCGGTCGCGGTCGCTGCGCGGACGAAGCGGGGGCGGAGGACGCAGCAGCGACCGAGGCGGCATTCGATATTCCTTGACGCGATGTCATGATCGACTACTCTCATGCATTCACAAATCGTTTTCGATTATAGCACACGGAGGACAGTATATTCCCAGTCACACCAAGAGCAGAGGGGGGGGAGAGAGGGGAAAGAGTATTAAAACAATAATGTAACTTTACGTGCAGAAAGTGGGATGAAGAAGAGCAAGTAGAAGCATACGACCTTGGCTTACTTTCTGTTTCTCATGTACAGCCATAAGATGGAGCCATGTAAGAGCAATGATGATAACGGTGGATTGGTGTACAGGAGAGCGAGCGAGCGAGAGAGAAAGAGAGTGAGAGAGAGAGAGAGCGGTCGTAACAAAGCAACCCGCTTCTCTTTTTTTCTTTTTATTATTTAAAAACAATACAGTAGTACTTAAGTGGGTACAAACGCTGGTTTCGGCGAACGCGATACTCGCTGCATCGCGTGCAGGTATTCTTGGAAATCGCGCTTTGCGCGCTGGAATGACTCACGCTGTCGGCACATCTCCTCTTCCTTGTTGCGAAGGGGTTGATTAGTTTCCAACTCCTGTAACCGCGGCTTCTCTCCGGTAGCCTGCGTCGCGCTGTTTATCAACGCCTCGCGGTCGCTCTTGAAATGCTGTAACCGCTGAAGAAGAGCTGACTGTTCAAGATTGATGGGTTGGGTTCGCTCCGCGTAAGGAGCGTTGGGCATTTCCTTAGGGACACCAACCCTGCTTTGCGTTACGGGGGTGCATTCCGCGGGCGGAAAAGGTACCTCGTAGAGAGGTATGGGGTGCAGCGAGGATTGACTCGTATGTTGAGAGGAGGTGCCGCTGCTGTTCCACCACGTGCCGGCGGGGACGAGGCCGTCTGCGAAGAGCCCCGCCACGGCCGAGGCCGCCCGGCTGCGCAGCGGCGGCCGGGGCGGCGGCAGGTCCTGCTGTGCGTCGCGGTGCGTGTCGCTCTGAGGCTGGAACACGTAGAGCTGGTCGTACTCGTGTACCTGGTCGATGCACTTTAACGCGGTCCAGTTCAGCTTGGAGTCATCGTAGATCCACACGTGTTCGATGCGAAACGGTTTAGAGGGTACCTTTCCCGACAGGGCCTGGATCTCCGTCAAAAAGATCTTCTCCAGTTGCTGGGTCATACTCTTTACGCTCTCTGGGGGACTCTCTAAAGTGATCTCGAGGTTCACTTTGCCTCCGCGGACATCAGCACAGCACATAAATGTGTACATGAGTGGCGGGCGAATAGTATGAGTGAATAAATACAATATATGTGTACAGTGAATCTAAGAGACAAAAAGCAAAATGAAAAGAGACTTTAAATAGAAAACAAAATGTAGTTGTATTATATATATATATATATATATATATATATATATATATATATATGTATGTCTCTAGAACCAGAGAAGATAATAAATATATCAAAGACGGGAGGGTAAGAAAAAACTGCATGCACGACAGTAGTGCGGGTATATACACAAAGCAAATCATGTGTCATTCCACTCCATGAAAGAGACAAAAACGGATAGCATTCATGCGTTACTTCACGTTGTTAGCTTACTCTTATTTTACAAGGGGATCAAACGGTTTTGATTCTGTCTGAAGAAGTTACCCAGCACGATCAACAGTGAATACAAGGCTAACACGTCTTCCCGTCCGACGTCCTCCATGCTGCTGTAAGTTCGATAGATTTTTGTACTGGAAGATGCAGCCAAAGCGCCCACAAGGTCGCCACGATGCTCGCCGTGTACGTTTTTGTAATCACCAAGAACGCGAACTTGCTCGCAGGTACGACGAAACAAGTCGTGCACCAGACGATCCGTGTCAGGGTCCAACGGTGCATCTAATGCCGTTAGCATAGACAAGAGCCACACGCCAAAACCGCTGGAACGGTGTACGGTCCTTCCATCGCCCGCGCTCGCCACTGCTACCTCCGAAGGCATAAAAAAGCGGAGAAACACAAGCAATTTGCGGTGGGAGTCGTTGTGAATATGGGTCAACGAGGGCTGCGTGGCCACCAGCACGTCCACGGGGTCGGCGGGCCCATCCACTTCGTGCCGCTGTGGGTCCGGCTGCTGACCGTTCGCCTCTTCCTCCTGGCTGCCGTCGTCGCCTGGGGCCACCCCTTCGTCCTCGTCGGCTATGTACAGCCTGTCCCTGGTGTCGCTGGGTGCGCCCTGCGCGCAGAGAAGGGCGTCGCGCACGCCGTGCGTAAAGCGCCGGACGAGCACGGCGAAGCCACACGTCGTGCAGGCGCTGCTGAGCCACACGAATTGAGAGAGTGAGGGGTACTTGTCGGCAGCGGGGCCATGCCCATTCAGAAACTCGTGCCATCGCTTGACACTGCACACCCGCGGCACCTGGGCGCGGCCCTTGCGGCGCAGCAGGAGCGCGACCATACGCCTCGTCTCCCTGTGTGTTGTTGGCGAACGCTCCGCACACCGCGTCAGCGCATCGCGCACCGCCTTCCAGTTGGCCGGCCCCACAAGCGCTCGGCGACGCTGGGTGTCCGCCAGCGCCTCTGCCCCACCGCCCTGCTTGGCGAGTAGGCACTCCACGTCCTCCACATCCGACCGCAGCGAGATCATCCGCTCGCGGGCGGCAGAGAAACGCGCGATGGTGATCTCGACGTAGTCCGAGGAGGGTGCCTGGGAAGCTTCCACCGTAGCCTCTTTCAGAACATTGCCGGAGAACCACTTCTGCATGAGGCTGATGGTCTTCTTCCCTGGCGCAGCAGGGGCAACCGCCGCCGAGGTCTTCACATCCACCGCCGGGGAAGGAGCCACGTTCCCTTCATTCGGTGTTGCACTTGCCGCTTTGGTCTGCACTCGTTCCACGTCATCATCTGATGACGGGCTGCGTGCACGCTTTTTTTTCAACGGCAGCATGTTGTTATGTGGTGCACCGGCTCCTACGTTCATTCGCACTAGTGTTTCTTCCTGTTTCTCGACAGAGGCCCCGACAGTGTCCTTCTTCGCCTCAATGAAGCCATGCGAAAAGGTTTTCCGCTTCACCTGCGAAGCGTGCTTCAGATACTTCTCATAGTCGTCCATTTCTATATCTCTTTCCCGGTGTTGGTAGACGCGTCTGAGCGCGCGATTCCACTACGTTTATGAATCTTAAGAGTAAAAGGAAAAAAAAAGTAGAGAGAAAGATTGTGGATGAGTTAGCAGAATTGTGAACGTGGCGTAAAATCCGGTCAGCACCTTCTAGGATGCGCAGTAATGCCAACGCAAATACAACAACAACGCTCTTGTCTTCTTTATCCACATCCTCACAGTGGACACAAAGGTTCTTTTTTCTACATTGTGTGATGTATATAATACAAAGAAATAAGAATATCAATAGGGGTGAGACGAGGAGAAAAACACTTGCAAGTGTGACTCACCGTATGTATACAGCTATAGATACATATGTGCGTCATTCAGGATATCGCCTGTACACACCCTATCATCTGATAGAGAAGTACAGGAAGCTCAGAGAAGTAAGAGCGAAAGGTACAAGTAACCCTCTACTTCTTTGTACTCAGACGAGCTGCGGATTCGGCCGCCTGGATTGGTGAAATTGTGCCCGTGTGTATCTCGGTGGGGGCCAGATACTTGTCATACAGTTTCTTCTCCCTTTCCTTACCCTTTTCGATACCTTCGTCGTACATGTGGTGCACAAAGGCCTTCAGGGGGATCTTTTTCGACTCCGGTGGGTGGAAGAGATACTGCTTCTTGCCCTCCTCCAGATTCGCAGCCTTCCGCGCAAGTGCCTCGGTATAAACGCGGCCGACAATGCCCTTCAGCTCGTCACTCGACACGGTGGCAGTCGCCTTCAACTGTTCCCGCGTCTGCTCTTCCTCCATTTGCTTCCGTTTTTGTTCTTTCAGTTGCATTGACTGGGTGTACAGACGCTCTTTCATTTTTTCCAATTCATCCTTGGTCATTGTGCGCGTGGCACACTGCGGATTGGCAGGCGGCGCCGCTGCGGGCTCCGGCCGCCGCGTCAGCCGTAGGATCTGCTTCTCCAGTTCTTCCTTCGAGATGCGCTGCACCTGGTACGGCTCATGATCTAGAGTCGACATCCTCACGGCGAACACTACGTGTCGTGTACCTGTGCTACCTTTAGGTATAGAAGAGATCGTAAATAGAGCTACTGTCCTTTTTCGTTTTTTTTTTTCAAGGAGAAGAGAAAAAAAAAAAAGACTTGTTTTTGCTGAGAACGAAAGGGTGAAGGAGTGAGAGTTTACGATGTGGGAAGAGGGAATAACAAGGATGACAACGATGTCAAACAGAACTATCAACAAAATGAACGCAACGTGGAGTGCAGGGCAGAAAATGCACGATCCATTCTTTTTTATATTTTTTCTCTTTTGGCTTTACATTGTTTAGAGGAAGGTATAATTTGATTACGTTAGTTTTTTTTTTACTTTTTTCCCTTCTCTTCTCAGTACGAATGAAATACTTGTCTCCTTTTTCCATTTTATTTTGCCTTTATCTCTTCTGTCTTCACAGGAAGCTCTAAGTAAGAGGGACTCTTCACAATGCACCAGAAAAGTCAATGGAAAAGGGAAAAGGACAGTAATCACACTCCCGCAGAAAGAAAAAGTATGTAAAAAAAACAATGAAACTCAAGAAGAAAAGAAAAAAATTAGTAAAGAAAGAAAAAAAAAAGCCAAAGAAGAGTTTTTTGTTCGTTTGATTTAGTTAGAAAAAATGAGGAAAGAAAAATTGTCTTTTGAAGTTCGAAATGGACGATATCGACGGATAACTCGTTACTCTCTAGTAGGTGTTACCCTTGACGTACAGGGACTGAGACTCCTTGTCGTCCTCCTTGCGGTCGTACTTGCCGAGCTGGGCGAGGGAGTTCATGCGCGCACGGTGGAGGAAGGCCTTGCGGCCGGCCGCCACGCCGGAGTCCTTGCCTCCCCACGCCTTGAGGGCGGAGGATTGAAGGGCGCGGGCGTACGAGAAGCT
>AUXH01000221.1:0-27116 GCA_000482145.1 Strigomonas culicis | reverse complement strand
AAGGTAAAATAATAGTAGTCTTCTTTTTCCTTTAATCTTCTATCCGTGTTTCTTATCAAACTACAAAAAAAAACACCAGTATCCTTTTTCATTTATTGGTAACTTTTTTCTTTTTTTTTCTTTGTGTTCACTCTTCTCTTCAGAAACAAACAAACAAAAAAATAGCCTCTTTTTGAAGAGAAGCCATAGAGTATAACCATACATTCTTATAACTGCAATTATACAGTTTTTTTATATATACACACATATATATCTAATTGTTTATTCATTGAAAGTATAAAGGAAAAAAGTTATTCTTCTTATTATTTTTTTTTCTTCTTCTTTGCTCCCTCTCTGAGTTATCATAACGAGCGAAGAAGAGAGATAATTAATAATAATAATAATAATAACAAATAGTTTGTAGCCCACAGAGAACAATATATATATATATATATATATATATATATTGGTCTTTTTTGTATAAACGTTTAACGACGCGGAAAAATAAAGAAGAATATATCATATTTTTTTCTTCTTTTTTCTTGTGTCGTGTATAAAGTATCCTGACGTGCGAACAATTATTGCTGTTATTATTCCTTTTTATTATTATTTATAGAGATATTGTATCTATCTGTATATATCAAACAATCACAGACACTCACACACACATACATACATATAATAATAATAATAATAGCAATAAAAACAAAATTGATCGTTATCAGAAGTTATACTATATAATATACAGTGACATAATTTATATATATATATAAAAGTGAACCGTAAAAAAGGAAATAATATAAAAGGAGAACAAGTAACACCATCGTATAAAAAACTTTTTTTATTATTTATTTCTTCTTTTTTTTTTTTTACACTTTTTTTGCACCTCTTTTTTTCTTCCCCCTTTTGTATTATTATTGCTACTCTTCTTTTTTAAATTATAATATTCTGTTATTGAACCATAGTTGACCAGTGAATACACTTGGTCATTTTTCACCCGTATAGGACAATACATTTTTTTTTTTATATACTACGTTTTCTTTTTTTATTTTTCTTTCTTGTTTTTCCTTTTCTATACCGTTCATCATCACCATTCATTGTTCTTTTTTTTTTTTGGTTGGTGTTTTATTGTTGTATTTTCATTTTCTTTTCGTTTTTCCAATGTCGTACTCTGCGACTATTTGTTTAAACCCTTCGGATAAGAGCGGCGACGATCTGAGATGGTACCACGACACCGACGGCGGCGATGATCGTTTTTTTGCCGCTGCGAGTCGGAAGCAGTTCCGCTACCTCACGACGGTGAGCGACGTTCGTGTGACGCCGCACCACCGGCAGACGGACAAGCCCTTTCTGTGTCTGCACGGTGAAGCAGAGGAGCGCGAGGCAACGTACCGCCGCGGCGTGGGTTTCTGCGTGTTGGGCTTCGACGGCGCGGGCGCCGCGACCAGCACGCCTGTCTTCCGCTACGCCTCGCCCAGCTCTGCCGGCGCCGCCGGCGACGGAGAGGCCCCGCTGTCGGCCGACCCGCCGCGGCGGGGGGAGGAGGTGGTGGAGGAGGTAGGGGTGGGGGAGCCGACGGCACCGCGGACGCCGGAGCGTCAGCGGGTCCCATCGTTTGGGGGCTTCTACGGCGCGCAGAGCCCACCGCGCGGGCCGCCGGACGCACACGCGGCGGCGGCGCGGATGGGCTCCGTGGGCTCCGTCGACTCCTTCGCACTGCCGGACAGCACGTGGACGATGCAGCAGCAGCAGCAGCAGCAGCAGCTGGGGGCCGCACACCACGGCAGCAGTCTGTTCTGCACACCGGTGCGGGACCGCGACGACGACCTGGCGTGGCCGCGGAGCCCGCCGCGCGGCTGCTGCCTCGCGCTGTCGCCGGCGGACGGCCGCGGCCTCTCGTGCGGCGCGACGCCCACGACGACGGCGAACTCGCACCGCCAGGAGGAGGACGGCGGGATGGGCCGCTCCGACTCCGAGCGCCACCCCCACCGCCGCCCACCGCTCAGCCCCGCCTACGGCTCCGCCGCGGGGAGCCCGATGCTCAGCGTCGGCTTCGCCGCGCGCAGCGCGCGGCCGTCCCCGATGCGCGCGGTGGCGGACCTGACGCCGGCGGCGCACCACCACCACCACCACCACCACCACCACCACCACCACCACCAGGCGAAGCGGGAGGCCCAGCCGGCGCGCCAGGAGAAGCTGGCGTCCTTTAAGGTACTGGCCGCGCCGCTGACGGGCACCCACCTGTATCAGCAGCAGCTGCTCCACTTCTCGCGCCTCGGGCTCCTTGTGCTGTTGCAGAGCACGCGTGTGCATGTGTGGAACAACAACCACAAGCAGCCACAGCAACAGGCCATGTCCACGCCGAACAATGCCACTAATAATAATAATAATAATAATGATAATAACCATTCCATCTTGTTCGACGTGCAGGGCATATGCTCGCGCCTGGAGAGCCTGCTCCGGTCGCCCGGCCAGTCGAGCACGACCCGCAGCGACACAGACGCACATAAGCAGCTGCGCTTCACATCCGCGGAGGCCTATGTGGCGCACGTGCTCTGTCACCACTCCTCCTTCCACGCCTACAACCAGGCGGTGGTGCGGCCCGCCGCCGGGGACCGCCCGGCGCCGCATCGCCCGGCGGCGGACGGCGGCGTGCGACAGCTCGCACTGTCCATCACCGCGATGACCTCCGTGTCGAGCACAACAACGGCGACGAAAATGAACAAGCGGGACACGTCGTATCACTACGTTCTATTCGGGCTGAACAACGGGGCCGTCATTATTTACCGCTTCGCCTACACAGATCCGCAGGCGACGCCCGGCACGGCCGCACGGCCCTTCCCGCACTGGCAAACCAATGTGCTGTTTCAGACATTTGTCGACCTCACAACCGTGCAGCCTCAGAATGCGAATGATCAAGGACATGAGAAGTACATGCAGCTGAATGGCGTCTGCGTGCTCTCGCTCGCCCACGGCGGGCCTGCGGCGGCGGACGCGTCTCGGATGAAGCAGCAGAACAGCATTTCCTGCATCGAGGTCGCACCAGACGCCAGCAGCCACCAACACCACAACAACGTGTTCTACGTCGCGTCGCTCAGCGGCCTGCTGCTGCGGTACGACCTGCGGCAGTTGACATTTTACGAGTTCGCGCACGTCCACTCGAGCGCGCCGGCGGCCGCCTGGGCCCGTCCTGCTGCGCAGTCCCCGCGCCATTTCCTAGACCCGCAGCAGCAGCAGCCGTCGCCGCAGAAGGGCTTCCTGGCGCCGCCGCGGCCGCTTTTCCAGCTGCCACTGCCACCCCCGGTGGCGGCGGCGGAGAGCCCGGCGGCTGCGGGGGAGACCGCGAGGCCGCGCGCGCCCTTGTGGGGCCCGCTGGCGGCGGCGACGGCGTCGACCGCCGCGCCGGCATCCTGCTATCTCTACGTGCAGGCACCCATCCTGAAGATGAAGGTGCACTGGGACGGGCGGTCACCCGCCGACCACGCGCACCACATCGCGGTCAGCACCTGCGGCGGCCTGTACATCTACTACGGCAAGGACTGCGTGCCGGTCTGGCCCTCTGGCGGCCGGAGCTTGGAGGAAGAGAACGACAACGACTTTGCAGAGCGCTTCTTTGCGGAGATGGACGCGGCGGCGGCGACGACGGGGCGGCCCGCGCGGCGGACGGCGCCGAGCGTCACCGTGTTTGAGGAGGCGGCGGCGGCGGCCACGGACGGGTTCCTGCCGACGCTGTGCATCCCGACGCGGTCCCTCGCGTGGCTGCAGCACGCCCCGGCCGCCGCGTCGCACCGCCTCGGCTCCATCCTGCTCTACAGCCGCGAGACGATCGCCGTGGGTGACGCCGGGCCGCGGAGGGACGCCGCGCGCTCCGTCGCGCACACGAGTCGGCTCTGCTTCTACTCCTTAAGCGAACAACGGAGCCTGCACGAGAAGGTGGTGGCGACCGCCGCAGCGCGGTGCGACCGCGACGCGGACGAGGGCGGCGTCGCCGCTGTGCGCTTCCCACAGAGCGGCGGGGAGCGCTACTCCAAGGTGATCACGGAGATCACCCTGTCCCCGCAGAACGAGGTGCTGGTGTCTCTCACGCCCTTCCACATCCCCTACTACTACTATTATTACTATCAGGATGATGTAGACGCGCCGCGGCCGGCGGACCCCCGCTGCATGCCGTCGTCGTTTGAGTACATGCTGAGCGGCTCCGTGCGCGCGCTGCGCCGCCTCCAGGACGGCCCGCCGCCACCGCCGCTGCGCGTGCGGTTCAGCCACGCGGGCCCCGCCGCCGCGGCGATGACGGAGGAGATGGGCCTCTGCGTCTTCACCATCACCGAGGCGGAGCGGCAGCGGCCGCCGCACGGCGTGCGGACGCCGGCGGCGGACACCACCGTGTGCATCACGACCAGCCTGGCGGCGTACGGCCCGCCGGCGTCGCCGCCGTCGTTTGCGTGTGGCCCCGCGTACGACCTCTTTCACGCGCACTGCCCGGCGGCGCTGTGCCAGTCGCTCTTCGCGCCGCCGGCGGAGGAGGCCGCGGCCGCGGGCGGCGTCGTCGCGGTGTGGGGCAGCAGGGGGGAAATCCGCTTCTGGCGCCCCTTCCAGAAGCCGCCGCCGCCCACGCCGCAGCGCCAGGAGGGCGGCCACCCACACCTGACGGTGGGTGGCAAAAGGGGCTGTGACCCACACGCACGCAGCGGAGATGTGGCGAGCACCTACACGGCCGCCGTCCGCACGGCGGACCAGTGGGATATATACAGCTGTCTGCGATAGGCAGCTGCTATTTTTTTTTTCTTCGTTTTTCTCTCGTTGCCCGCTACACTGAACATATATACATGTATATTTATATGAGAAAGGCAAAGCAACAAGGAAGGACGCTTCTTCCGATTTGTAACGGAACCAACAGTATGATGACGATACACCTCTGTGTTTTTCTAATTTTTTTTTTCTTTATATATATATATATATATGTGTGTGTGTGTACGACTCCGATGTTTTTTTTTTTTGATATATTTGCTTATAACTATATGTATATACGGGAACATATGAAAGAAATGATAAGATTACTAATAATGAGACCAAACAATCATTTTTTTTTGTTTCTTCTGTTTACGCTCTCCTTATCATTCCCCTTTTTATATTGCCATCCTGCAATAGATTTTTATCCCCCTTTTCTCCCCTATATATACTCATTTATGCCTACCGATTCACAAACACTTTTTTTTTCCGATTTCTTTTTATGTTTTTGTCATGCTTTGATAGCTTTCACCTCATAGACATAAGAATTAAAACTAAAGAAAGGTATGCTAACAACGAGAGCTGTTTTTCTCCCCTTTTAAAGGATGTAGCATGACATGTCAGGAAATCAATATAGTAGAGCATTGAATTATCAATAGAAAAAAAAAAGTGATTTTAAACGAAAAAAAAAAGCAGCACCAGCAGCAACAACACGTTGTCCATATGTACGGATACTATGTGTTTCTCGTTTTCTTCTTTACCCAAGAAGTTTGGAAGTGCATCGCTCTATCTTTTTTGCGCTTCTAAAAATGGACACATATCGATATTACGGCTACCCTTCTCCCTTCTTCCTTTTTGTTCTAATAAAACCCATTAAAGAAAACACACATAGATAGAAGCAAATCCAAAACAAACACCAACAACAGGCAGCAAAGAAACAGAGAATCAGAATGGCCTTGACACTTTTTGTTGTGTTGAAGTACATCGTGACGTCCTTCCTCATCGTCGTCATTTCGGAGGTCGCGAAGAAGTACGACCGCATCGGTGGCCTCATCGCCGCGCTGCCACTCGTGACCATCCTCGCGCTCATCTGGCTGTATGTGGAGGGCAACCAGACCATCAACGAGAAGCTGAAGAACAACGGCGACGGCAACAACAGCGACTACGACGAAGATGCACTGCGCAACGCCCTCTACGCACGCGCCAACAACCACGCACTGTACACCTTCTTTTATGTCATCCCGACACTGCCGATGTTTCTGCTCTTCCCCGTGCTCTTCCAGCGGAAGAACACTGTAACCGTGACGACGGTGTCGGACAGCAGCAGCGTCTGTGGCAGCTGCGGCACCGCGACGACGGTCGCCGACACGAATGGTAATCTGGCGAGCTACGGTTTCTATCTCAACTTCTGGGTGAGCCTCGGAGTGTGTGCGGTGTTCACGGTCGTTGTGTTTTACATTTATGCACTGATCCTGAAGCACTACACGTCGATTGAGCTCATTTAGAAAGGTTGAAAGTTAGTGTTTTCTTTTTTCTTCTTCTTCTGAACGGGAAAGCATGCTCGTATTCTAATATATCTATAAAAAAATATCATTTATATATACAATGAACATTGTTAACGACGAAATAAGCAGTGTAAATGCAGATAAGTGCTTTTCATCTTAAAAAAAAAAAACAAATAAATTCTCTTTTTTATAATTGTGGTTTTTGTATTCTTTTTTCCTCTTTTTTTTTTCTCCTCATCGGGTAGCATAATCAAAGTATACATGACTCGGTTTGTTATATCCACAACTAAAAGCCTTTTTCTTTCCTTTTCAACTTTTGAGATTCTTTTTTGTATAATAAAAAAACAAAATCAAAAGCAAAGCAACACCAACATTGCATCAAAGACATCGGATATATATATATGTTTATTTATATATTTCCCGAATAACAATCATAATTCTTCCTTTTACCTTTTTTGAATGCTTATACATATCAATGACCAAAAGACAATAATAATAATAATAATGAAACAAGCGAAACATAGTGTTCATATGAATGCATAAGTAATGTGTAATGGTGTGTCTGAAACTGCCTTTGTTGTGATCTATTTCCCTCTTACTTTTTATTCTCTTTTTTCTTCTTCTTCAAATAAATATAAATTAAAGTACTCTAAATCTGAAATAGATTTCGTCCTTTTTTTTTTGCGTGTAGCGTGCACACATCGGCCTTTCACACCTTGTATCGCTCTACCTCTGTACATCTATCCACCTGTATCTGTATCTGTATCTGTATCTGTATTTTTCTCTATATGAATGTTGCACTCGCCGGGAGACGACCCCGCGTGGGCGCGGCACCGCCACGCGACTGATGCCACGAGCACCTCACTGAGCTCCATCACGGTGTACCGAGCCTCCTTCCTCGGCGCAGCGTCCGTGCTACCATCCCCCCCTCTTCTCGACCGCGGCCCTCCCATCGTCATGGCCGTGCCGCAGCGGCCGGCAGCGGCCGACGTGGACTCGCCCACCACCACCACCATGATGACGACGGTGTCGGACGGCACAGCGCGGGTGGTGGAGCGGTCGGATGGGAGCGAGAACTACACCATTTATCGCTCGCTGCTGTACGCCCCGCTGCGGCCGCTGACGCAGGTGCGTGTGTGCGCCGCGCGCGTCGCCGACCTCGCCGCCGGCGGCAGCCCGCGCGCGGCGGCAGCCGCCCCGCTGTTGCACCGCGGCGACGTCCGCCGCCTCGTGGAGCTGTATGTGCTGCTGCACGACCGCGAGGTGCGGGCGCGGCGGCGCCTGGAAGCAGCTGCCGCGGCGGCGTGGGACGGGCTCTGCGCGCCGCCGCCGTGGGGCGCGGCGCTGGGCGGCGGCCGCCCGCTGTCGCTCGCCACCACCAGCAGCACCGTGCGCAGTCTGTCCACCGCGTCATGCGGTGGGGCATCGCCGTCATCGCCACCGCCGCCGACGGCAACGCACGCGGCCGCGCGCTGGGCGGTGGGAGCGCCGCCGCGCCTGCTGCTGCCCGCGCTCGAGGACGCTCTGAGAGGCGACCACGATGGGGTGCGCAGCCCCACCTGCTTCTGCCTGCAGCAGTCGGGGGACGAGGGCAGGGCCCGCCGCCAGTGGCCGGAGCGGACAGAGTGGGACAACCCCTCTCCCCCGTTCGACCTGCCCTACCACCAACCAAGGCTTCTGGCGCACACGAAGCAGCGGACGACGTGGGCACCGCAGCGCACCACGGTCGACGTGCCGTCGCTCTCACTGGAAAGCTCGACGGTGCTGTACGGGGTGCGGCGGTCACCCAGCAGTCCCAGCGGCGCGCCGTCGCCGCGGCTGCTGCCCTCGCAGGCGGATCTGGCGCGAATGCCAACACCGCCGCCGCCACCGCCGGAAGAGGTGGTGGAGGGGACGGACGCTGGTCGGCCTCTGCCGCAGGAGCAGACCCGTATAACAGCGGATGTGCTGCCAGACCGCGTGCTGGAGTCGCCGTCCCCCTGCGATCAGTCGTCGTACCTCTTGTCGCCCCGTGACAACAGCGGGCACACCAGCGAAGTAGAAGACCCGACCCATCCGGACCCTACCGCAAATCCGCATCCTAGTGAACGGGTCGCGCTGCTGCTCCAGGAGGAGGCGGCGGATCTGTCACCGCCGCCGCCACCGCCGGAAGAGGTGGTGGAGGGGACGGACGCTGGTCGGCCTCTGCCGCAGGAGCAGACCCGTATAACAGCGGATGTGCTGCCAGACAGCGTGCTGGAGTCGCCGTCCCCCTGCGACCAGTCGTCGTACCTCTTGTCGCCCCGTGACAACAGCGGGCACACCAGCGAAGTAGAAGACCCGACCCTTCCGGACCCTACCGCAAATCCGCATCCTTGTGCGGTCACAGAGGCTGTGGATGGTCGCACTTTCAGTGAGCGGGTCGCGCTGCTGCTCCAGGAGGAGGCGGCCGAGCGGCGGCGGATTATGGGCGAGGGGCCGCGCATCATGGAGCAGGCGCGTGCACGCCTGCGCCGGCACCGCCAGGACCAGCCGCGGGATGGTGCGGTCAGCGAGGCGGAGGATGATCCCTTCACGCAGGCCGCCGCACTGCCAAGCGGCGCGGCGCAGACGGTGGGGCTCGCGGAGGCCGAAGCGGGAGACGGGTCTCTGTCGCGGCCGGGGGATGCGTTCTGCACGGCTCCCCCGGACGCGGCCCCACCATCGCTCGCGCCTACGGAACAGGATGATCCCCCTACTCCTACTCCTGCTGCTACTCCTACGGGTCGTACGCTCGCGCATGGCCGCCTGGGGGTGTGGATGGCCGGTACCTGTCCCTGCTGCGCGCGCACCTGGCCGTACGCGGCGCGCCGCCGGCCGCCGCGCAGAGCCCGAGGCGGCGTTAGAGGCGCACGGGGCCCTGCCGCGGAGACCCCAACAGACAGCTGCGATATGTCGTCCAGCATGGTCAGCGGGCGCTCGGCCGCCTCCCCGCGCAGGCGGCCGTTGCCCATCAACGCGGTCTACTACGAGACGCACTACGCGGCGGCGGCGGCGAGAGCCGGGGCGCCGGCCACGCGACCCTACACCAACACACTGGGCCTGCCGCCCACGCCGCGGTGGTGCCGCGCGGGGGCCAGGGGGGAGGCGCCGCCGCCGCCGCATGCGACCCTGCGCTTCGCGCCGCCCGCGAGCCGCGCGGCGGGTGGCAGCGACCGCACCTCCCTGCTCTCGGAGGAGAAGGGTCCCGACAGCGTGAGCCCCAGCGACGCCCTGTCACTGCAGTCGAGCATCTCGGGGCGGTGCGCGCCGCCGCCGCCGAGTGAATCCTCCAGTGAGGCCTGTACGGCCTCCACGGTCACGAGCGCGGCCGCGGGCCCCGTCGGGAGCGAGGCCCAGCGCTGGATGGAGCTGCAGGACTGGCTGTTCGAGGGACTGATGGACATGATCGTGCGGGAAGAGAGCGAACACGGGCAGCCCATGTCCCTGTGAGGGAGAGAGAGAGAGAGAGAAGTGAAAGTGGGGAGCCTGCAAGAGCTACACAGCCACAGCCAAACGATCATCTACTTCGTGGGTGTGTGTATTAACGTGTGTACACACATTGATCTGTACATTTATTTACAGTACTTGTCTTGGTGTTTGTTATTATTACTAGTATGTTTGGATGCTGTGAAGGATTCTTCAAGAGGTGTTTTTTTTTTTTTTGCGTAGAGCTTTTATTCTTTTCTCTCTTCTCATCTCTTCTGTTTCTATGCCTATCCATATGTGTAACCGTGCTATTTAGTTGTACGTTAAGAGGAAGAAGGATGATATCTCTTTTTCAACATTCCCGTAACCATCTTTATAGTCCAGTGGTACGCAGAGGTTTACGTTACCGTTTTCCCCCTTCTCATGTGATTTCCCAACGGTCCTTCCTGACGGCGAGCGCGCCTTTGTACACGGCGCATGATAAGCATAAGAGCACCACGAATGCCGATTGGCTCTCTCAGTTGACGTCGACGGCGAAGAGGAAAAGTCCGCCACCGTCATCGACTCCCGAGGATGGGTCGGGTATGTCCCTCGTGGCGGACCCTGCGGAGCTCCCCACCGCGGAGTCCTACGAGGGGGAGCACTCCTTTTTCGCTGGCCTGGCGGCTGCGGCGGCCGAGCCCGCGGGCGCGCACCCCGACGGCAGCGGCGAGGCGGATGTTGCCGCCGTGCTGCTGCAGCAGAGCTTGGACTGGGAGGCGCAGCTCCCCGGCGCGCGCGACGGCGACGAGCCCGCGGAGCGAGCGGCCTGGGAGGCCATACTGGAGGAAGCCGAGGAAGCTGAGGAGGCCGAGGAGGTCGAGGAGGACGCCCTGGACGATCGCGCGCCGGGGGTGGCGCGCGTGTCGGAGGCCCAGGAGGCGCTGTCGGCCCTGCAGTTCGAACTCGAGGAGTGGCACCTCGCCGCGGAGGACGAAGAAGACGAAGAGGCCACACGGCGCGCCGCCGCGGCCGGCGGCGCCTCCCCCTTCCTCTTCTTCTCCCGCGACCAGTCGAAGCCGCTGTGCCAGCCGGGCGCGGAGCAGACGGCTGGGACGGGCGGTGGGGCCCACGCGCCGCAGGGCGAGGACGGCCTGTCGCGTAAAGTGGAGCGCCTTGTGGCGGAGGCGGAGCGGAGCGAGTTCGGCGACGCGCTTGCATCGCCGAAAAAGTAAGTGGTAAGTGCATGCATGCATATATGTGTGTTTTACATTGTACAAGTAAGAAAGATCACGACGAAACACTCTTGTCTAGTTAGTTAGTTATTTTTGTTTTTCTTACGCCTTGCTGTGATTGGTATGAATGATGGCATGTACATCTTTTTTTTTTTTCTCTTTCCTCCTCTCTCTCCACCGCATTCTTTTTTCTGTTTTTTCCAACAAGCAGGATACAGTCTAGCAGTGTACATACATGAACCGCTTCTTTCGGACGTGCCGCGCGGACTGGCCCCACGGCCTGTCGGTCTCCCCCCTGTGCTGTCTCCACTGGCGCGCGCCGGCCCCCACCGCCGCGCTGCGCCGCCGCCGCGACCACCGGGCGGCCGCGCCCACGCTCGCGTGGCAGGGCCCCACCGCGGCGCTCTGCCACGCCGCGCGCCACGGACAGTACGACCAAACGAGTGAGACGCTGGGCGGCATCAACCGGTCCACCGGCGGCCGCGCTCAGCTGCAGCGGGCGGCGACGGTCGCGAAGACGGCGTCGATGCAGAAGAACAAGGCGATGGCCGCCAAGTGGATTACAAAGAGCACCAAGGACTACTACGCAGAGGTGGAGCAGCACCGCCAGTCGGCCGCGGACGGTGGTGGCGGCAGCGGCACGCCGGCGGACGGTGCCGCGCCGCGGACGCGGGCGGCGCGCGGCCCGACGCCGGCCGCCGCCCAGGCGCGCGACTTTTTTTGCACAACACGAGCGGGAAACGTTCCGGCAGCGCCTCAGCGCGCGCCAGCAGCAGCGGCACGCGCTTCAGGCGGAGAGCGACCGCCTGTTCGACCTCGAGCTGAGCCGCATCCGCGACGACTCGGACCACCGCTGGCGCAAGGGCGTGAACTTCTTCAAGCGGCAGGGGCTCGCCTTCACGTGTGTGTACATCGGGCTCTATCTGGGCTGCCTCGCCGTGCTCTACGGCGTCATCGCCTCGGGGCTGGTGAAGAAGGAGGCCATCTTTGAGTACCTCGTCATCGGGTTCAGCGACTACATCAACAAGGACCAGTTCTACGAGCGTGTGGAGGCATGGGACACATACATCAACTTTGGGTTTGCGTTTATTCTGAATGAGTTTATCGAGTTCATCCGCATGCCGACCGTGCTGTTCATTTACTTTTGCCTCGCGCCGCTGGTGAAGAAGCAGACCATCTTCAACCGGCACCGGCGGCAAAACATCAAGAAGTCCATCTTTCGATGGAACGCGTCTGAGCAGTAGCGGCGGCGGGGGGTGGGAACGGAGGTACATGCGCGGGTCACACATGCTTTAACTAACCTAACACATCAAGTCATGAGAGTATTTTCTCTCTCTACGCTTATTGCTGGTTTAGGCTCTCTTCTTGTTGCATCACTTTTTTTTTCTTTCTATTATTAGTGTATCTTGCTATCCTTTCCTTCTCTTCCTATTCCTCCATTGGTCTCTCCTTCTTTGCTTGTAGCCAAACGCGTAAGTACGTATATAGAGGTATTTATACTGACCTGAACACAGCATGAATAGACAGCAGTTAGCCCACGGCAACCTCCGCGGAGGTAAGGGCTACTCGACGGAGCTCGCCGGCCGCGACCGCTTCCGCTTCTTCCGGCGTCCGGTCGAAGGCGATACCGCGCCGGAGGGCACGAACGCCGTGACGCCGGCGGTGTACCCGCTGCCGCACCAGTTTGCCTCCACGTGCCCGCCCGGCAGCATGGAAAGCAACAACACGAGCAGTCACGGCGGGCACCACGCCCACAGCCCGACGGATAGGACCCGGCCGCACTCCAGCGAACGGTGGATGGAGGGCCCGCCGCGGCCGCACCACCTGCCGAGCCTCGGCCACCAGCAGGCGCGCGCCGGCGGCGGCGGCGCGGACGGCAGGAAGACAAAGCGCGCGCGCGCGGCGGGGGGCGGCGGGGAGCTCTCCCACGCCGCGACGTACAGCGGCGCGGACGCGCTGGAGCTAGAGTACAACCGCGGCGCGACCGGTGGGCAGCACACCACCGCCGTCCAGACCGCCTTTCGTGAGAACGAGGTGCAGACAGACCCCTACACGCCGGACTACTACATCCCCGACGGCGCGGCCGATCCGGAGATTCTCAAGCTGCAGCACCTGCACCACGGCCAGGGGCTGCCCGCGGGCCGCGAAGAGGTGGAGCTCATCCAGCGGCTGCGGCGGCGGCAGGAGGTCGAGGCGGCCGTGCCGCAGGGCACCGACCCCGCCTCCATCGAGACGCGCTACCGTCTGCTTCACGAGCTGGAGGAGGAGGAGTGGCGGGAGCGCGAGGCGCACGTCGTGAAGCTGCAGGAGCGACGGCTGGACAAGATCCAGGATTCCCTCGAGGCACGCGAGGCCGCGCGGGAGGAGATCAACCGCGCGCGGCTCGAGCACCTGCGCGAGACGCAGACGGCCGCGCTGCGCCGCCGGCTGCAGACACTTCAGAGCAAGCGCGGCGAGCTGGCGCGCCAGGCGACGGACAAGAAGCTCAACACGACCTACGGCGCGCCGAACACGAAGGTGCTCGCGATGGCGGCCGGCACCGGCGACGGGCTGCGCTCGCAGCCGAACCGCATGCCGCGGCAGAAGCCGGACCTCATCGAGAGCTACGTCAAGTACGGGAAGGAGGCGCAGCCGCCGCAGCAGCTCGGCGGCACCTTCACGACGCACGCGCCGCAGGCGACGCAGGCGGCGGCGCCGCTGACGCAGCCGCGCGCGGTCGCGGCCGGCTATGACGTGCGGCCCGCGCTGCTCTCGGAGGCCGCCGGCGTCGCGGAGGTCGAGGCGACGCGCGGCGGCCGCATCGAGGCCGTCCGCGACGCCGCCTTCGAGGTGCCGGAGAACGCGGCGGTGCAGGCGCTGCCGACACTACACCAGCGCCACGAGGCAGAGCGGCTGCTGCAGTCACTCCAGTACGCGCAGTCGCGGCTCGGCGCGGGCGAGGAGGCGCTGGCGGCGGAGCAGGAGAAGGCGGCGAGCCGCCGCGCCGTGCTGGACCGCTACCGCGCGACGCCGAAGGTCGTGCGGCCCGACACGCCGGAGCTGGAGCTCGACGGGGACGAGGAGGAGGACCAGGAGGAGGCGGCGGTGCTGCTCCAGCGGCTGCTGCGCGGCCGCGCGGTGCAGAACGATCTCTTCGAGGGAAAGGAGCGCTGCCGCGGCCTCATCGAGGAGCTGCAGGCGGCCAGCAACGCCACCTACGCGTCGCGCTCGCTCGCCCACGCGCGCGACCGCGAGGCGGTGGCGGCGCAGCACGAGGCGCTGGTGCAGACAGTCCTTGGCGCGGCGGAGGGCGACCTCATCGCGGACACACTGAGTTTCCTCGCCGGCGAGCTGGAGCGGCAGCGCGAGCACGTCGAGCTGCTCGCCGCGCGCGACGCCGCGATGGCGGTGCGCGCCGTGCGGGAGGCGGAGGAACTGCAGCGGCGCGAGGCCGCGCGGCAGCAGCGGGAGCGCGAGGGCATCGCGCACCGTGCCTTTGTCAACGCGAGCAACATCGCGATTAGTAGCTTCCTGCAGGGCGTCGTGCAGGGGAGCCTCGCGGACACCGCCCTCGCCGAGGCGGTCGTCGCGGAGCGCGAGCGGCAGGCGCGGCTGCCTCCGCTGCAGAACCCGGCCGCGACGCCGGAGCAGCAGAGCCTGGCCTGCGACCTACTCGACCAGTTCGTGATCGGCGCCGTCGTCGACATGAACCGGCTGCGCGGGCACGAGCTGGGGAAGCAGGCGCCGGCCGCGGTTGCGATGGAGACCGGAGGTATCCAAGCGTCGCCCCCTAGGCTGCCTTACTAGCTAGGCACGAGCCAGAAGGAGAAAAAAAAACTTTAGATGTACGTACACCATGGAAGAAAAAAAAACAAAACAAAGAAAAAAAAAGAGAATGAAAGAGACGACAGAGAAAAAAAAAGCACAGCAACTGTCTAACGGCAACAATACCACCGGTGGGAAAAAAAAAGGGGTGTGTTGTTTAGAGGGCGAAAACAAAGTTGCTTGTATATCTATATATCTAGAAGATGCTGTTTTTTTTTATTCATCATGTAGTCTTTTTTTTTGTCATTGCTGTTCTGTTCCCTTTTTCACTCCTTTTTTTTTCTTGAACTGTCTCTCTTTCTCTTTTTTTTTGTCTTTTTTTTTTCCACTCTCTTGTAAAGCAATTTATCATGTTCAATACATTTATTATTTTTATTACAAAAAAAAAACACAACAATAAATCGTGTTGCATGTAACATGCGTTGGTTTCCCTTCCTCCATTTTATATATATATATATATCGGTATGTAATCAGTTATATACTTCCTTTCCATTTCTCTCTCTCCCTCGTTCTCTCTTGTGATGCTCTCCTAATAAAAAAAAAAGAAAAACGAAGCGTTTACATTTAGAATAGAAGCAGTGCGCCCCACACGTTCATTGAGACGCCACATACATCGGTTGATGCACCATGCGGCCCGTGAACACCACGGTCGCGTACCAAAATACCACCTTAGATTCTCATAATCATCATGCAAATTGGCGGAGTAGCAATAACAACACAAACTTGTCGTACAACACGACGCACAACAGCAGTCTCTTTGCCTCCCACCCCGGTGGTCAGGACCGCAGCCGCTATGCAGACCCCTCGCCCTCCCCTTCCCGCGTCGGCGTCTTCCGCTACGGGAACCAGCCCCCCAAGCCCGCGAGCGCTAGCGCTTATTATCCTACAAGGGAGGAGGAGGAGGACACCTATAGCAACCGTCAGTTTAGCGTCTCCAGTCGTATGCACGCGCACACGCACTACGGCAATGGCAGAAGCACCGCGACGGCGGCGACGCGGGCGTATCGGTACGAGGAGCCGCGTCCCTCGCTCTTCACGGCGAGCGATCCCAACATTTTCTCGGGGTCCACCGCCGTCGGGAGCGGCGGCGGCGCCAAGTGGTTCCCCCCGGAGGACGCCGCGCGGCCGACCGCTACCGCTGCCGCGTGGCGCGGGCACGGCAGCAGCACCACCCCCACCAGCGCCGTGCGCCGCGAGGGGGCGGCGCCGCACGTCCACCGCTGGACAGATGACGTCCCGCGTGCGCAGCAGCAGCAGCAGCAGCGCGCGCCATCGTCATCGAGCGATGCGGACGACGAAGACGGCAGCAACGAGGTGGAAGAGGTGGCGGTCGACGGCAGCATCACATCCGACGACAGCGAGGGCGACGTTCTGTTTGCGCGGCGGCGCGGGGGCCGCGGCGGGGACCCGTTTGCGGGCCGCGCGGACGACGCCGCGGCTCGAGCGGCGCTGCACACCTTCAACGCGTCGCACGGCCTGCCGCCGCCCGACGCGGCCGAGGACGGGCTCGCGGCGGCGCTCTGCACGTTTGAGTACCTGGAGGGGCAGCCGGTCGTGCCGGACGTGCTCCTGCGGCGCGCGCAGATGCTGCCCTTTCAGTGGAATCGCCACCCGAGCCACGCCATCGTGCTGTCACTGCTGAAGGACCGGAGCATTTATCTACCGCTGTACCGCGACCTGATCGATTACCACATGTCGCAGCTCTTCCTGCACTATCTCACCATCTGCTGCCAGGGCTCCTACTTTGTGCGCTACGTGGGCGGCAAGTGGCCCAAGGAGCGGTTCGTCTGCATCCGCATGCTGCCGCTCGACCGCCTGACGGACCGGCCGTCGAAGCAGCTCGCACCGCACCTCGTTGTGTTCCGCCACCGCTCCGCCGTCGATATTCTCGACGCCATCCCGCTGCGCTTCCTGGTGGGCGTCACCACGACGGCCCGCGCCTCCGCATTTCGGCCCTTCATGGAGTCGGGGAACACAATTGTCGGGTGCCGTGACGGGCGCGGGCACCGCGCGCGGCTGCCGATCAACGGTGCGCTGTCGCTGTGGTTCTACGACCGCGCGGCGCTGCAGGGCAGCAGCGTGGACATTCTCACGTGCAGCAGCAAGGTCTTCGACGTGTGGACCAAGACGTTCCGCGGGCTCGTCAGTGTGAACAGCAGCGCGGTGGTGCAGACCGTGCTGCAGCCGGCAGGCGACACGATCGAGGCCTTCGAGCGCGAGGAGGCGCGGCGCCGGCGCGAGCAGCAGCTCGTGGCCTCGCGCACTAGGAGCCCATCGCGCCCCAGGAAGTGAAAAGGGCTTGTATATCTATATTTATCCCTCTCTTTATTGTGTTTTTATGATTTGTCATTTTGTTGCATACTAGAGTAGACTGGATGATTAGACTCTTTATATATATACATACATACATATCCGACAGAGACCGCTGAGGACACGATAGAATGGATCCATACCCTTTTTCTAGAAGCTGATGAACTCGCATAACCTACTTCTCTCTCTCTATGTTTCAATAAAAAAAAAAAGCACATTTATTATCCTCTGTTTGACGTGCCGGCAAGACGATGAACACCCGGCGCAAGATAGCTCAGGCGAAGCCGGAGGTCTTCTCGACGAAATGGCATCTGCTACACGAGAGTTACTACCCTCTCTTCGAGACGCCCATGCACCCCTTTGTGGAGGACTGGTACAACCTCGAGGCGAGCGGCGCCCAGCGCGACCGCTTCCGCGCGCTCTGTCGCGAGATCTACGCGACGGCGCCCGCCCCCGCCGGCACGGCGTCCCCGCCGGCGGCGCCCGACCCGAGCCGCAACAAGGCATGGATCGACACGGAGACAGACCGCACCCTGCGTGAGGAGGAGGCGCGGACGACGCTGCTGCACTACGGCGAGGTGCTCAGCGCGGAGGGCAAGGGGCGCGCGCGGGGGTGGCTGCTGCAGCCGACCACGACGAAGCGGGAGAAGAAAACTTTCCGAGAGCTCTTCCTCGGCTGCCAGCCACACAAGCCCCCCAAGAGCGTTCTCAAGACGGACTATATCCTCCCCGCGGCGCTCGACGAGGAGGTGTATGACCGTGTGGACCGCACCCACTTCCAGCGGAGCGTGGACTGGAACAACCTCAAGGCTCGGAGCGAGATGCAGCAGATGCAGGAACAACGCAGCGCACACGATGTACAGTCCGCGCACATCTCCATCATTGGCAGCAGCATCGACGGGCGCCAGGCGGACCCCAACGCGAAGCGCTTCACGAAACCGAAGAACCAGTTCGACGACGTGAACTACCTCGCCTCGCTCCGCGGCTACGAGCACATGTCAAAGGAGGAGGCGCTCGCAGACATCCAGCGGCGCCGCGCGGAGGGCAGCGCGCTCGCGCAGGTGGGACCCGCCGGCACCTACGAGGTGAAGGCGGACGGCAGCACCGTGTACAAGGCCGGCGCCAACCGCATGCGTCCAGAGACCGAGGGCAAGGATGCGACAGCGCTGTCTTCGGTCTGCGCGGAGCCGATGGCGCAATGGAAGGTGAAGACATTACAATAAGAGCAAGAGTCGTCGTTCTCGAAGGAAGAAAAAAAAAAAATAGCTGCGTGGCTATTTGCATAAGGAAACCGTTGCTTTCACTCTATGATGTAAAACAAGAAGAAGGCGCAAAGCTATACTGTTGCGTTCATCTTTCAATGTACACCTGTAAGTTATATATTATCTTTAAGAAACAAACAAAAAAAGGCAAACAAAGAACAACACCAACTCTCCAAGTGTATCGACATATCCATACATTGTTCTTTCTTTCTTTTTCTTTTCCCTTCTTGATGGTGTACGCATCTTCACCATTACACTCAATGGTCATTTCTTCTCCTGCATTGGTTTACAACAAAAAGAAAACAGTAAAAAAAGAAACACAAGTAAGCACCACCTTTAGAGAAACAGCATTGAATTGCCGTCCGTCATGTCCACGCTTCAAGCAGGCGCTGGCACCGGCAGCGGCAGCAGTCGCGCCGTCGAGGGCGTACTGCACTACCGCCTGCTCGGCTCCCACCCGGCGGCCTCTGGACGGATGCTCCACCTGGGCTTCCCCGGCCTCCAGTGCCGCGTCGAGACGCTCAAGCAGCGCATCGTCCAGGAGCACAGTATCAACGAGAACAAGTACCGGTTCGACATTGTGCGAAAAACGCGGCGGGCGGAGGGCCAGGGGGGCGGCACGACCTCCACCGCGGCGCCATCCGCAACGAGCGGCGACGGCGGCGGCACCACCACGCTCAGCGATGAGGTCGCCACACCGCTGCAGGAGAGCGACATGGTGTCGACCTACGACCTGGTGGATTTCACCGTCGTGCTGCGCACCATGGCGGACGAGCACAACCTGGAGGAGGCGCGGCGCAAGGCGGCGGCCCAGCGCGGCGCGGATGAGCTCGCCGCGCTGCACCTTGCGTCGACGACCGGCGCCACCGGTGCGGGGAAGCGCGGTCGGGATGAACGCGATGCACTGCAGCTCGAGCGCGCGGCGCGGTGGGCGCATAAGCGCTTCCCGCTGTTCCTCAAGCCCATCCACGAAACACCGCCGGACGACGCGGGCCCGACCACCGTCACCTGCGTCCTGTGCGACATGGCTGTCTACGCGCGGAACCACACCACCACCGCGTGCTGCCACTACACCGTGTGCGGGGACTGCTACGCCGGGGCGCGGGATCTGATGGTGGAGGGTCAGGGGTGCCCCATCTGCGGCGGCGGGAACGCGCCGACGGCGGTGCCGGCGGCCCGTCAAGAGGGCGCGCCGGCGGCGGAGGCGAAAAAGAAGCTTCTTGTTGTGCGGCCGACCCCGGCCGGACCTGGCGCCGCGCGGCCGGCCGCCGCCGCGTGGCAGCCCCGGCCCTCGCCGACGAGCCCCGTCTCGAAGGGCGCGGTGGTGGCGGATGCGCCGCGCGACCCGGTGACGCCGACGACGGCGATGGCGGTGAACGCGCTGTACACGCCGCCGCTCGCCGCCGAGTCCATCCGCGGCTTCTGCGAGCAGCTGCGGCGGGAACTGCAGCGGCAGCCGCCCTCCCCGCAGGCCGGCGGCGGCGGCGGCGGCGCGGGGGTCGTGCAGCAGAACGTGAAGAACGTCAACATTTGCCTCACGCAGAACTTGGACCGGACGCTCTCCCATTTGGACCTGCCGGACCCCTTTGAGAACGTGCCCAGCCACGCGCAGGCAGGCAAGGAGCCGCTCGTGCACAGCGCGGCACTGCTGGCGTTGGACGCGCTCGCGGATCATACATTCGTGTAAGCGGAGAGTTTTCATGGTGATGCTCTAATACGAGAGATATTGAAGTGTATATTAAACAAGGGAATAACAACAAGAACAACAACAACAAAAAGAAAATAGACGAACTGAGGAGGGGGACGAGAGCCGCTGCTTTTCCTTTTTTCCCCTCCTTTGTTTTTTGGTATGTATTACACCACACGCCGCAACACGGTATTTTTATATTCGATCTTTTCCTCTTTTTTTTTAAATTCTCGTACCATTAGAGAAAGCTACAAACGCAAAGAAAAAAAAAAGAGAACATATTAACGGTCATCATGTCCAGGAGCAACACCGTCTACCTCTATCGCTACGACCTGACGAACGGGATGGCGCGGCAGCTGGCGCCGATGCTGCTGGGGCGCTCACTGGAGGGCGTCTGGCACACGTCTATCGTCGTCTTCGGCAAAGAGTTCTACTTCGACGGCGGCGTCGGCATCGTGGCGGACGCGCACCCCGGACAGACGCGCTTTGGCCGCCCGTACGGCCGTGAGCAGCTCGGCGAGACCAGCGTGACGGAGGCGGACTTTTTGCGCTGGGTGCGGCAGAAACAAATGGGCAGCAGCAGCAGCGGCGCGTCGGCGCCGCCCTACTTTGGGCCTTACGATTACCATCTCCTGCAGAACAACTGCAACCACTTCTCGCAGTGCGCGTGTAGCTTCCTGTTCCACGGCACGCGTAGCATTCCGCAGGATATTATCCACATGATCCCCGACCTGCTCGCCTCGCCGATCGGCGCGATGCTGCGGCCGATGCTCGAGCAGATGACGAGCGGGCCCGGGCCATCCGCGGCGCCACCACCCGCGCCGACGCCGGTCGCGTCGCGCGCGGAGGTCGTCGGCCTGCGCCGCGCGGAGGCGCAGCTGACGGAGGAGGAGGAGGAGAATCTGATTCTCGCGCGCGTGCTACTGAGCAGCAGCAGCTTCCTCGAGGACCAGACCCCCGCCGGTCTGCGCCAGGCGCGGGACGGGCTAGAGCTGCTGCACACAATCCTGCAGAACGTGCTGTCGCACCCCACGGAGGCGAAGTACCGCAGCTTCACCATCGGCAGCAACAGCTACCAAAAGAAGCTCGCGCCACTCGAGGAGTGCGGCGTGTCGCTGTGGCTCGAGGTCGCTGGTTTCGTCCGCCGGCCGGTGCCGGTGCCGGTGGCGGCCGCGACAGGCAGCACCGCCGCCGCGCCGGCCGAGCAGTGGTATCTGTCGGATGCGCGCGGCAGCGCCGGCGTGCTGCGGCAGGTGCTCGCCGCGGTGGAGGAGGTCCAGGCCGAGGTGGATGGGCAGCTCGCCGCTGCGACAAGCTGCGCGGATGCCGCCGCGGCGCCGACGACGGCCCCCGCCGCCACCACCACCACGGCCCCGGCGGTGGAGCTGCGCTACTGCTCACTCGCCGCGTGCAGCCCCCCGGTGCCCACGCCGACGGGCGGGAAGCGTCTGTTCCAGCTCCCGCCCGGCCACCGCCCGCTGGTCGTCGGGCACGAGGGCGGCGCGGCGATGTTCGCGATGCGCATGGGCGGCAGCGCGCACCGCGCCGGCTACCACCGCATGGGGAAGTGCATGTTGAACGTCACCGCCGCCACGACGGCAGCCGGCGCGGTGTGCGCGGTGGTGGAGCCCATGTCCGCACACTATTGCGGTGAGACCGGCGGCGAGGTGGTCGTGCGCAGCCCCACCGACTACGAGGTGCTCTGCGTCACCGCCTCCTCCAGCGCGGCGCCGGCGGCGGTGGTGGGCGAGCTGGCGAGCGTGGAGGGCCCGGCCGCGACCGAGGAGCGGCTGCTGTGGGTGCCGTACACGTACCTTCAGCGCTACCCCCCGCCGGACCCGTCGGCCTCGGGCCACCCGCCGGCCGGGCGGTCGATCGTGCCCTACTACACGCAGGAGCGCTTTGCCCTCGCGCGGGCGGAGCTGGGCGGGGGCGTGCACGTTGGGCTGCTCGAGCCTTCCGGCCGCGCGGTGGTGCCGTACGGTGGCCGCGCCGTCCCTCTCTTCCAGCTGGGCGGCGCCGCCGCGGCGCCGACGAATCGCACGTCGGAGGTGCTCTGCACGCGGTCGGGGGTGCCGGCGGCGGTGCAGCGCGAGCTCGCCGCGCGGGCGCGCGGGACGCGGCTGTGGCACGCGGTGCAGGCGTACAAGGAGGGCCGCGCGCCGATGGGGTCGCTCGCGGCGCTCCTGCGCTGGCGGCCGCCGCGCGCCGCGGCGCCGCTGGCGGCCGCTGCGACGCTGCAGGACGCGCTGACGGCCTTCCTCGCCGCCGCGGGCGAGGCGGCATCCGCCGACGGCAGCGACGACACGGAGGAGGTGGCGTCGACCGTGCCGGCCGCGCCGCTGCGGCCGCACACCACGGTGGCGGCCAGCGCCGCCCGCGCTGCCAAGCGGCGGCGGCAGCCGCCGGCGAAGGACGACTGTGAGGACGAGCTGCGGCTGCTGGTCTGCGGCGGTGGGAACTACGAGCTCGAGGACTGCACCCACGTCCAGCACACGACCGGCCGGGCGGCGCCGCCGCCGTGCTACTACACGATCCGCTACTGGCAGCATCTGGACAGCGCCATCTACTTCACCCACCACCGCGTGACGGTGCCGCCGCTCGCGTATACGAGCGCGGCGCACCGCCACGGCGTGCCGGTGCTCGGCACGCTCCTCTTCGAGGGCGCCGCCGGCGAGGCGGATCTGTTGGAGCTGCTGTCGAGCGCAAAGGTGATGGGCCGGGCTATTCAGCAACTCGTCGCGCTGACGGAGTACTATGCGTTTGACGGGTGGTTCCTGAACGTGGAGACCGGCATTCGCGGCGGCGACGCCGCCGGGGCCTCGAAGGAAACCCTCACACGCCGCCTCGTCGTCTTCGCGACGCTGCTGCGGGAGAAGCTGCAGGCCCCGCCGTCGACCGCGGCGCCGCAGGAGCTGGGCGACGGCCTGGTGCCGGCGCCGGTGAAGCAGCTCCTCTGGTACGACGCCATCACGGCGAGCGGCGAGGTGCGGTACCAGAACAGCCTCTCCGTGCAGAACAAACCATTTTTCGACGTCACGGATGGCATTTTTACCAACTACGGGTGGAACCCGACCCTTCTGCAGCGGAGCAGCCAGCTCGCGCAGGCCGCCTCGCCGTCCGCGCATCGGCGCCGAGAGGTGTACTGCGGCATCGACGTCTACGGCCGCGGCACCTTCGGCGGCGGCGGGTGCAGCTGTCACGTCGCGCTGGACGCCATCGCGGCCGCCGGGCTGTCCGCCGCGCTCTTCTCTCCCTCGTGGACCTTCGACGACGCGCGTGGGCGCTGCGGCGCCGCGGCGTCGCTGCGCGCCTTGTCGCTCCGCACGGACAACACCATGTGGGGCAAGATGCAAACCTGCGGGCTGCTCGCGCATCGGCGCAAACGGTGTGTGGTCTTCAGCGCCTCCCCGACGGTGGCGCGGCAGCAGGCTGCATGGACCGCCTTCGCCTCGCCCTACGCCGTCACCGCCGCCGGCGCGTACCACCTCGACGGCGAGCCGATCGCCCCGCGCGTGGGCGGCGGCGGCACCTTCTGGTGTCTGCCCGGCGCGGCCCACGGGCTGCCGCCGCTGCAGTTCCCCGCGGACAGCACGCACCACGACCCCAACGGCGCCGCCCCACCCGCGGCGAAGGCCGAGGCGGGGCCGGCGGCAGAGCGCGAGTCCTTTCTGCTGTTCGCCGCTCCACTGGCGACGTCGCCGCCGCAGAGCCCCGCGCGGACCTGCCACGCCGAGTGGGAGTACAGCCGCGCCTTCTACGGCGACCGCGCGCTGCGCTGCACTCTGCCGCCGTCGCAGGAGGTGGCGCTGCTGGAGTGGGAGATCGTCCTCCGCCTGCCGCCCGCCGACACGGCGGCGGCCAGCGCGGCGGCGGCCTTGGTGGTCGACATTGCGTACTGGATACCAGAGGGGGGAGGGGCGGCGCCGCTGGCGCTTCTGGAGCCGGCGCGGGCCCTCCGCGCGCAGTGGTCGCACGGCCCGTCAACCGTCATCGGCGAGGACGCGACGGAGGCGCAGGTCGTGCACACCGCCGCGCAGTGGTGCATTGTTCGTTACTGTGTCCACCTCCACGGCGCGCGCGGCGCTGCCGCGGCGGAGGACGACGCACGGACCATCACGGGTTTGTTTCTGCAGAATCGCAGCCCGACGGAGAGGCTGCCGTGCACAATCGGTGGCGTGGCGACCGACGTGGTGCACGCCGACCCACGCGCGCACGCGAGTGGGGCCCGCTTCTGGCAGGAGGCCCCGTCCACCCTGCGCATCCGCCCGCCGCGTGGGGCGCAGCGGTGGCAGGACGTCGACACACTGCTGCTCCAGGAGGAGAACAAGCTGCTGCTGGTGCTGCCGCACGCGCAGCAGGTGGCGCGCGAGGCATGCGCTGCGAGCGACACGGCGAGGGTCGACACCGCTACCACCGTGTCGCTGGCCCTTGTGGCAGAGCTGACCTATCAGCCGGAGGCTGTGGGAGGAGGACGAGCAAAGGACGAGGAGGAACCGGAAGTGCAGAAGACGGCAACCGTCTTTGTGGGTGTTCATACCATTCGACTTGAAGAAGCACCGGATGCGGATGCATCTTCCACCGCCCTCAGTGCCTCGTCACTTCTCCAGGATACTCTGTTTATTCCGTTGCAACTGATCTTGCATCAAGACGATGGCGGTGAAGAGGTCATGGTCAGCCACAAGGTATCGAGTGTCTATTATTACGTCATTCCGGAAGGATTTTAACGTTTTTTTTTTTTTTTGTGCGTCTTATAGTTTTTGTTTGCTCTTGCTGTGCAGTTCAATGGTACGCTGGCATTGTTATTGCTACCGTCATTATGATTGCATTACAAAGGGATGAAGAAAAAACGGTGTTTTTTTTTGTCTTCGTTCTTGGATAGGCCCTGCCTTTTACTCTCTCTCTTTTGTTTTCTTTCTCTTTGTTTCATCACAAACAACATTTATCCTCTGTGTCTACTGTTCTCTCTCTCTCACCAGTCACTACGTAAAAAAAAAGAAAGAAAGAAAGCATACGATTGCCACCCCGAACCCCATGGCCGTTACCGTGTCACCTTTTAGTTTCGTGACGTACACGTCCGACAATGAGTCCGTCGTTGTTGCCATCCCCTCTGACCCGACGCGCTACTACGTGTTGCTGGAAATCGACGGCATCGAGGTGACCGACCTCCTTCACTACGCGCAGGCGCACGGCGGGAGCGCCGGCGGCGCGGACGCCTGGGCCGAGGACCTCGCGGCGCAGCTCCCTGCCATCGTGACCGCCGTGGCGGAGGAGAAGGGTGTGAACCCCGCGACGACGTACCCCGTGACGGGGAAGGCGAAGGTGCTGCTGTCCGACATCAACACATGCGAGGTGGAGGAGATGGAGGTGGAGGCGACCGCAGAGGCCTACGCGAAGGCGGCCGAGACGGCGAAGACGCGCGCCGGGCACCAGGCGCGGCAGCAGCAGCAGCAGCAGCACAAGAAGCACAAGGCGGCCGCGGCGGCCGACGAGGACGACGATGAGTACGAGGATGTGGAGGAAGAAGAGGAGGAGGAGGAGGAGGTAGAGGGCGATAATGAGTACGTGCAGGCGCGTCAAAAGCTGGAGATGCTGTCGACCCAGATCGAGGCGGCCATCGGGCTCGCGCACGAGCTCGGCGCCAGCTTCCATCAGATTGAGCAGAGTTTTCTTGCGGCGCAGGGCCCGAATGGCAGCCTGCCCGCATCCATCGCGGAGTGCACGCGCCTCGCGAAGGGCAATAACGTTCTCAGTTCCTTCCTCCGGCAGGTCCGGCACAACGTGGGCTTGGGCCACGGTGGCGACGACGACGACGACGACGCTGGCGACGAGGGCATGCATACTGGGATGGACCCACGGGCGGCGGCGGAGGCGGCGGCGGCGGCGGGTCAGCAGTGCCAGCAACAGTAAGGGCCCCCTCCCCCCCTTCTCGTTATCCGCCACTGCCGTCTTGTCATGGACACGTGGCGGTGGCACCGTTCATTTAATAGAAAAGGGAATGCAACTGAGACAATAATGAAAGAAAAGAAGGTAGAGGAACACACATATACAAAGAGGAATCAACATAAATAAAGAGTCACCATTAATAGACCGTATTGTGTTGTGCACCTTTGATGAAAAAACAAACAAACAAACAAAATAATAATAAAAAACATAACGATGTTTTCTCTCTCTTCTGTCATGTTGTCTCGTTTTCCCCTTTTCCCTTGGTGTGCCCACGTGTTGTCTTATTAAAATAGTTAATGATACATTAATCCGTTTTTTTTTTCTCCACGGTTTATATGTAATAGAGGTATGCATATCTGAAAGAATTCTTTTTTTTTTCGCACTTTTGATTGTTACCTGTTACTCATTTGATGTGCTATTCTCCTCTTTGTCTTTTCTCCTTCATTCTTGTTTTTTTTTTTTTAACAATGCACTAAAAAGAAAAAAGAACTAAACAGTCTTTTTTTCTTATTTCCGATTCACTTGCATAAACGTTTTTAGTTTTCATTTTCGCTAGAGTAACTAACAAACAAACCAAAAAACAAAATCATCCAAGCAGACACTAACCAAATGATTTTTTCTCAACCCGAACGTGAGCTGTCCCCAGCGGCTGCCCCTATTCTCAACGACTACTACCGTTCCGGCAGCGAATCTAGCCGGTCGTACTCCACCTCTCATAAGAGCAACAGCGGCGCGCGCAGTGCCAGCAGTGGCAGCAGCTGCAGCAGCGCCTCCTCCACCGCGTACGACCGCAACTATGTGAACGAGCTCAAGATGGAGATGGACATGCGGGGTGAGCGCGTGAAGGAGCTCGAGAACATTTACGAAGATTTGCAGCGCACCACCACCTACCAGCTCGGCGCCATGAAGGCGGAGCTTGAGGGCAAGGTGCAGCAGCTGGTCTCGCAGCAGACCCTCCGCGACGCGAACGCTTTGCTAGAGGCCGAGAAGTCTAAACTTGTCGCGCAGATTGCGGCGCTGGAGGAGTCCGCCGCTGCTACCAGCGTCAGCCAGACGCAGGCGCAGGAGAGCTCTGCGGCCCAGCTGGCCGCGGTCGAGGCCGAGAAGGCGCAGCTGGTCGCACAGATTGCGGCGCTGGAGGAGTCCGCCGCTGCTACCAGCGTCAGCCAGACGCAGGCGCAGGAGAGCTCTGCGGCCCAGCTGGCCGCGGTCGAGGCCGAGAAGGCGCAGCTGGTCGCACAGATTGCGGCGCTGG
>AUXH01000220.1:0-27172 GCA_000482145.1 Strigomonas culicis | reverse complement strand
CGTCGTGTGTGTGTGTGTGTGTGTGTGTGTGTGTGTGTGTGTGTGTGTGTGTGTGTGTGTGTGTGTGTGTGTGTGTGTGTGTGTGTGTGTGCTTGCGGAAGAGTAAAGGGGAAAAGGGAAAAGAAGAGGACGAAAAGAAAATAAAAGCAATCGCCTCCAAGAGAGCCAATGTACATGTATGCATTCACTGCAGAGACGGAACTATATCAATTAGACCAGCCAAGTGTGAGACAGGAGAGACACCGATATGCGGATGATATACTAATGTACGACGTTGTTCAAACGTCAGAAAGAAGGTAAGTCTAATATAATAACGGAAAGAAGTTTCTATAGGTATTCAGAGCTGAAAAGACACAAGTAAACAATAAACAATAATTGACAAATGAACATTATACGCATACATACATTTATACGATTCTACATGTGGTATTCTCTCTATGAATAGAAAACAGTAAGGGGGCACACTTTAATCGTTGGACGTGCATCGCACCCTCTATTTCCTTCGTGAGATGTGGTGATGATGCATGCCTGCGTGCGCCGTCATCGTGTCGCCGCTGGCACCAGCACCGGCGCCACTGCTCAGGCGGCGCTGCGGCCCTGCCACCTCGACACTTGCAAGGTACGGCGCGCGTGGCAGCGGCGGCGGGGCTGCGGCCGTCCACTGCACGTCCCTCTCCGCTGCCTCCGCCCGCCATGGCTCGCCGTGGGCTGGCTCCGTCGCCCCCGCGCCCAGGCGCAACTGGAGATCCTCCAGCTCCGCCTGGTACTGTTCAGCGGTCGCCTGTGCCGTGAGCAGGCGGCGTTGGAGGCTGATCTGCTGTTGCGACATGGCGCTGCCGGCGGAGCCACGCTTGCGAGAGCTGCTGAGCTGCTCCTGGAGGTCCTTTTCCTTCGCGCGAAGCTGCTTCACCTCTCGCAGCATCTCCACGTAGCGCGTGTTCGACGGCAGCTTAGACTTGAGGTCGGTGTTTTCCTGTTGCAGCTTTTCAATCACAAGCTTCATGTTCTCCACAAGCGTCTGTAAGGCTTCGGTCTGATCACTCGTGATGATGGGACCCTTACTCTCCGCCGCGCGCTTCTTGTGGTAGCGGTCCACCGCCAGTATCGTCTCCAAATGGCGCGACAGTCTGTTCTTCTGTATACGCAGGGACTCCTCCTCGAATCGGAGGTCCACAATGGTGCTCGACTTCTTGAGCAGCTCGGACTCCAGCTCACTGATCTTCTTCTCGTCCGGGACACTAGGACATCCGTACACCTGCATGATGCGATCCAGCGGCATGTTCTTGGTCAGTGCCAAGTCGGTCGCGATGCGACGCAGTGTGAACTGCAGCATCGATATTTCGTTGCGCAGCTCGTTCTCCTTCACGGCCATCTCTACCTGTATCTTTCGACGGAGTTCGTCGTTGACCTCCTCTAGGCGCATCAGCTGCTTGACATGGTTACGCACGTCCACGCTGGACGCCACGTCCTCCGGCTGGAGCCCACTTAGCACCACATCCGGGCTTGGAGAGTGTTCCGTGCCGCGGCTCCACGGCTCCGCAAGGCTGCGCTCCAACTCCTCCACGCGCTTTTGCAAACGTATTACGGTAGCGGCCTGTGCATCTGTGCTGGGTGGCCGGGCACTGGCGGAGTGTGTGGCGCTAGCACCATCACGGCGGAGGCGACTCACTTCCGCCTCTGCCTCGGCGCGCAGGCGGTGGGCGGTGATGACCTCTTGAGCGAGGCTGCCCTCCGCCTCCTCCTTTTCCTTCCGGAGAGCAGCGAGCTGCGAGCGCAGGCTACGAGCAGTCTCCCGCTCGCCCTTCACGTACTCGCGCGCTTCCAAGATGTCCTGCTCGAGGCGGGTGACGTTGCTCCTCAGGGTGGAGAGCTCACTCAAGTTATCGCGTTGGTTCTTTTGAATCTCCCGCTGCACAAGGCCGGCAATTTGGGGCTGGAGCAGAGCCTCCTGCTCGTTCACGGGAGGCGCCACGCCGCGCCTGCCGACGCTGCTGCCGACGAATGTGGTGGGATGTATGGTGCTCGCCGTCTCCTGGCTTTGCAGTGCTGCAGACGGTAACGGTGTGCCGGTCAGAGCGGCAGGCGGTATCGGCGATGCCGTTTGCGACGCGGTCAGCATCGGGCGGAACGGCGCGTCCCACAGGGGCCACTCGGTGCCGCCCCTTGCTGCCTCGGCGGACACGAGCGTCTGGATGCCTTTGTCCGAAACCAAACCACCGCCGCCAACACTTGCATCACCGCCAGCGCCGCTACCCGCCCCCACGGTGTTCGATGGTGGCAGGGGTGTCCCACTACGGGAAGACCCCCCAGCAGGTGCAGCTGCCGCCGATGGCCTGCCGGACTTGAGCTCCGCAATCTCGCGCTCCTTTTGCCGCAGCTGTTGGTGCAGTTGGTAGACTAGCCGCTGCGCCTCCTCATGCTTCGTCAGCATCTCCTTCTCCTTAAGGACCTTCTCGTTGAGCTCTCTTTGGATGGTCTTGACACGCCGATCGAGCACCTTCATGTGCTCCAGCGACTCTTGTTGAATGGAGCCCATGCGCTGCGCCAGAGCGACCTCTTGCTGCCGCTGCCGCGATGACTCTCCGTCGCGCTGCGCCTCGTCCATCAGCTTTTGGCGCAGCACCGTCGCGGCGACCACCAACTTGTCGTTCTGGTCCTTCATGAGGTTGAGATCCTTTTGCAGCTCCTCGTTGAGCTGAGCAAGACGCTTCGATTGATCCACGTCTATCTGCTGGGTAGTGGTCTGGGACTGCAGGGCTTGCAGATGGGCTCTCCAGCCCTCGGCATCCAGCTGCAGCTGCCGCGTCACACCGCGCTCGACCGCCAGCTGCTCCTTTGCCATCTGGAGTGCCTGCTCCGCGCCGGCCAGCTGCGCGCGCAGCTCCTGCACCAACGGCGGTTCGGACGCGTTGGCGACGCTGGAGAGTAACTCCAGTCTACCGCCCTTCTCCGCCGCCCGCATGTTGAGCTCGTCGAGCAGCTTCTCGGTCGACAGACGAAGCTGCTTTTCGCGGTTCACCTCTTCGGATAAGCTCAGTTCACGTTGGCGCAGACTCTCAATCATGGCGCCCTGGTTGCGGATAATACCCGTCAAGGCGTCCGTCTGGGCGGAAGGAGTCCGCGGGATGGCCTCGAGGGTCCGCACTTCCGAGGGCTGTGGTGCGGTCTCCGAGTACGACGGACCGGCAAGAACAGTCTGCGCATACGGCTGTGTGTGTGGTGCATCTCGCACAGTGGGCGAGGAGGGGTGCGCTTCAGGTGCCGTCGGTGCATGAGGCTGTTCGTGAGGCTGTGCCTCTGCCTGTGAAACTACGGAAGAGCGCGGCGCCGACGCAGGTGCCAGTGCTTCAGGTAAAGCAGTCTTTTGGGCTAATTCGATTTGATGCTCGAGCTGAGATTCCAAAATGATGATGGTTCGCTTTGCGTTACTGAGCTCCGATTGCAGACGAATCGTTTCCTTGGTGAGTCCTCGCAACTGATCAGACAAGGTGGCATTGTCCTCGCCGCCGAGCACCACGAGTGGACCGCCGGCTCCGCTGCCGAGCGCCAGCGACTGACCGACGCCAGAGATAAGCTCCTTAAAGCGCTCCACCATGGCCTCGTTTTCTTTGAACATGTGCCCGTGCAGCAGTTCCATCCGCGACGACTCCTCCAATTGGTGCTCCGCGTACTTTTGACGCTCCACACGCAGCTGCTCCTGCAGCTGCTGGATCGTCAGCTCCTTCTTCTGAAGCATGTCCCGCAAGCACGAGCTGTTGTGCTCGGTCGCCCGGCGAGCCACGTCGGCCTGCGTCTCGTGGGCCTTGACGAGGCGGGTCTCCCGTGCCTCCGCCTTCGTGCGCTCGGTGTCCAGCTGACTTTGGTAGAAGGTCACCCGTTCGTCCAAGCGCACCAGCTCGTCGCGAAGCTCAGCAATGGTAGCGGCAGACTTCTTGTTCTCAACCTCAGCGTCGGTCAGGGCCTTGCGTAGGTTGGTGCATTCACGGGCATACTCCGCCTGCTTCAAGGCAACTGCCTTGTACTCGCGCACTGCGACGTCCGCGTCGTCGTTACCGCCAACGCCCCGGAAGGTTGGCATGTCGTACACCGCCTGGATCGCGACGGGGGGTGCCTCCGCCTTGGAGAACACTGTCTCCTTCAATGCCAGCAGATTGTTGAGTGCGGCATCATCCAGGGGAGAGAGGCTCCACGAGCACCACTCTAGACGTGTCATTTCCTCCTCCAGTTGCTTGATGAAGGCCTCCAAGCGATGCGACTTGGCTTCAGCATATTTGCACTCTTCCTTCCCCTCCACCAGCAAACGCGCACTCTCCCGCACTGAAGCACGCGCCTCGCGCAGCCGCTTCTCGACCATGTCGTCCCGCTCGGTGTTGCCGCCAATCTTGGATAGGGCAATCTGCTGCTCCAACGTTGTAATTGCATTCTTTTGATCGGAAAACTGCATCGCCAAAGACGTGTTGTGCGACTGGGCGGACTGCAGTTCAGTCAGTAACTGTCGGTATCGGCGGTCCATCACCTCCGCGCGGTGGGGCGTGAGCGCACCCTTAGAGGAGCGCTGCATGTAGCGCAGGTAGTCGACGACAGAGACCATCTGGTCCACATACTTGCGATAGAGTCTGTACGCACTGAGCTTGTAGGCGGTCGCCTCGTTGGACACAATATGGTAGTTCGCCTCTGTGGCGGCGAGTTGCATCTTAGCACGCTTGGTCTGAATGAGTGCGAGTTCGCTTTGGCGTCGGAGGGCTGTGTGCTCTCGTATTGCGGCGCTGACAAAGTCGCTGACGAGGTTGGCGTTCCCCGAATCCTTAATGAGTAGGATTTCTTGCCGTTTCCCTTCCAAATCCACCTCGAGTGACTTTACCGTGGCTTGCAAGTCCATTGAGTGATGCAAGAGGCCCAAGTTGATGGACTTGAGACGCGCCACCTCGCGCTCCATGCGACTCGCGTGTGCCACACCGTCCGGTGTCGTCCGCCTCGGCACGCCAGCGTCTTCCTTCGCGGTTGTCGCAGTCGCAGCGGTACCCGCTCCCTCTGCTGTCTGCAGTGGTGCTGCGGTCTTGGGCACATTGTGCGGCTGCGCGGCCTCCTCCTCCTGGAGCAACGTGGAAACGTAGTTCTTCATGTCCACCAACTCCCCCCGCGATGCGTCAAGCTCCTTCTCGAGCAGGTCTACTTCAGCCACCTTGTCCTCGAAGCGCTTCTGGCACAGCGTGTACTTCTGGCGCCATGACGTTGCCTCCGACTCCCACTTGGCTGCACTGCTCTCACCTCCTCCGCTGCTACCCGTGTGGGCGGCTACTTTGAGTGTCTCGATCTCTACCCTCTGTTCGTCTAACTGACGAGCGAGCTCCTCCTTCTCCTTCTGGCGCTGCTTCGCGGTGACGCGGAGCGCCGTGATCTCTTCGAATTGATCCATGTGGTGGTAAACTTGCTGAAGATGCAAGAGGTGGCGACTGTCCTCGCGGCACAGTCGTCCCATCAGCACGCCGTTTGCAGAGCTCTGAAGGAAGCTGAGCATTTCTTCTTCCGTGTTGTGTGTGGCGGAGGAGGGAGGCAACACAAACCCGGTGGAGGTGCCTTCAAAGGCCTCTTGCATGGACTGAAATGTCAGCTGCATCGTACGGCGCATCGTTTGCTCAGCTTTGGCGGCTTCCTCTTGCGATACGAGCGCACGTCGAAGCCTCTGCATCAGCGTAGCCTCCCTCCGTCTCAGCAAGACGATTTTCTGCAGCACATCGCGACTACTGCCCTGATTCAGCCGCTCGATCGACTCAGTCACTTCCTTGTTCACCTTCTTCAGTTGGTTGTTTTCACCAGCCAGCTCCTCGTTCATCTCACTCACAGCGGAAACCTGATTCTTCAAGGTTTCGTTTTCGCGTGTGAGGGTCTCAACAGACTCGCTGTGCGTACTAACGTTCTGCTGCAGCCCTTGGATTCTCTCCTGCAGATCCTTCATTTTCTCGCCCAATGAAGCAATTAGATTGTCCTTAGCATCCAGTTGGTCTCGGAGTGTCTTAGAAACTGTCATCCACTTAGCGTTGCTCAGATGAATGCCGCCACCGCCACCACTGCCAGCACCGTCCTCGGCAGGATTCGTGTCAGAGTCCAGCCGTTTCGCGTTGTCGTCTTCATCATCCACGCCGGCAGCTTGAAAGATAGCTCCACGGTATTGGTCACGCTCCTTGCACACCGCGTCACGCTCTGCGATGGCAGCGGACAGTTTTTCGCGCAAGTCCATAATAACCTCCGAGTTGTCCTTGATGGTCAGAGCAGATTGGTCCAGGCGGTGCGTCATGCTCTTCACTTCGCCCGGCGCCGCTACACCTCCAAAGACTGTGCCGAGGCGTCCACCGGCGATGAGGTCAATGTGCTCCTTGAGGGCACTGAGCGCCGCCGCTGCATCCCCTGCAGTGGCCTCGCCGAAGGTGCGCTCAATCGCGTCGTCGATGCGCGACTTGACGTACTCGCTGAACTGCTCCGCGTCTTTGCGTCGCTTTTGGAGCTCCTGAAAGTACTTTTCCTTGTAGTCGGTATCCGTGTCCTCGACCACTATTCGCCCCTCCTTCATCTGGTCGACCAGCTCATCCAGTTGGCGCAGCTGCTCAGAGGAGAGCCCCAATTCGAAACGCAGCTTCGTGTCCATAAGGGGCTGCAGCCGAACCTTATTCATCCAGTACCGTCTTTCACGTTCAAGCCACTCCACTTCTTCCTTGAGAATACTAAGCTCTTCACGGAGCGTATCCATCTCACTAAACGCAACCGCGTTCTGCGGGCGCAGGCTATTGATTTCCTCCTCAGTGACGCCAACGCGTTTACACAACTCCTGCAAGGCAGCGGTAAAGGTAAGCGAGTCTTGCATACCATTTAGCCGTTCCCGCAGCTGCGAGTTCTCGCTTTGCAGTATTTCGACTGTGCGAGTGGAGTCCTCAATCTGGTGTCGCAGGCGTAAGAGCCCTTCATCGCCGCCTTCGAGATCTCTGAGGAGGCGGTTGAGGCGCATGTTTTCCTCTTCAAATGCATCATTTCGCATTTCTAGTTGTTCCACCTCTGCTGCTAGATCATCATTTTCCCGCTCTAAGCGCTTCAGTTCAGCGGCTCCTTTACCTGAAATGGCCAAAGGCGCATCCAGCTCTTCTGTGTCTCTGGGCGTTGCGGAAGAGGATGACGAGCCGGACTTATCATCATCAAAGTGGCGCTTGGGAATGCTGGAAAGTTTTTGCATTTGCTCACGCAACGAGTCATTTTCATCGCTTTTTTCACGAAGCTCCTCCTCTAATTCGGCGATTTGAGCGTAGCGATCTTCGATTTCCTTATTCAAGGCATCCGACACTGCTTTAAGTTTCTCTTTTTCTTCACTGATAAGCTCCTGTGACAACCGTTTCAATTCTTGCATGTCTCGGAGTGTTTCAGACTCTCGTCTTTCGCAAAGCTCCTCTGCTCTATCACGTGACTCGACAAGCTTCAAGTTTTCTTCTTGTAACGATTGCACCTTCTGACGAAGCTTGTCCAAGTCGGTGTCCTCGCGGTGGCGTTTTTGGCGATCGGACTTGCGCATTTCTTCTAGCAATTCCTCTGTTTTAGCCGATTTTTCAAGGAGTCGCTTGTGACGAGCTACGAGGTGCTTGTATTCTAGTTGTGTCTTTTCCGTATCCAAGTTAACTCTAGCGCAGTCTTCTAATCGTGTTTGTTGCTGCTGGCGCAACTCGTCTACTGTGCGACGCATTCGGTTAAGCTCCATGGTCAGCTTATTGTTTTCCTCCTTTAAATTCTTGATCTCTTGATTACTATCAGCAAAAAGGGTGGGAGCACCTTGCGCCTTTAGCGTTTCGCGTCGCGACACTTGGCTCTCAAGATCCTCTCGAAGCCGCAAAATCTCTTCATTTTGTGCATCTAGCTTTTTTTTTAGAACACGCATTTCTTCCTCCTTGTCCTTCCCCGTTTTGCTGCATTCTTTTTCCAGCTCGCTAATCCTTGATGCACACTTGGATGATATTAATTTAAGCAACTTTGCCAGATGAATGGTAAATTGTTTGTCACTCATATGGTAGTCGCCGACAGAGAAATTGTATTTGGCGATCAGTGATATGACCTTATTGATGTAAGTGAAATTGTCCGTTTCTTGCAAGTGGTCAAAGGGCATTCGGGCTATTTGGTCCCACATGGGGCCATATTCATCTACGTCAACCTCCTCCGAATAAGAGTAGGAATAAGAGTAGTCCGAAGACATTTCCCCTTTTCTATAAAAATGTTAGCACAAAAAAAAAAGTAACAGGAACACCAAATCTTCTAAAACACAAAAATAAGCAGTACTCTAATCCGAAAAAAAAAATGAAAATGATCAAAATCGTGATAATACCAAAGGAAGGTGACCAGACAGTATGATCAAGAAGAAATTCAAAAAAAAAACTTTAGATACTCGCCCACTAATAATATGAAAGCTAAGAATAGATGCGAGAGTTAGGAGAAAAAATACGCATGTGTGTTTGAAAACATCTCATTTGGCATAAATTATAGAAGGTCACTGTAACAAGTAGTGAAAACAATAACAATGTTGAGGTAATCATTCTTTTTTTTTTAATACACCGAAACTACTGTTTTGATTTATAATTGAAACGTAGTAAAGCTAACAGTCACTTTCAAAACTTTCAAATACATATATCAATGCAAAAGCTACATTTATTAAGCTCGCCTAAATACTCTTTCTTATTATAATTACCGTTTCCGTGGAAAGAAGGCACATGAAAAGTATTGTCAACATCAAGAAAATAAACCACCGTAAATAATTCAAAAGGTATAATGTTATTGTATTTTTTTGTTGTTGTTTTACTGTTGATGATTCTCTCATTTTTGTTAGTCTTTTTTTTTTGTCAACAAAACAATTGTGTGGCGATACTTTCATCGACAAGCTATACTCCTATCACTTCCTCCTGTTAAGAACTAATATTTAAAAAAAATGAAAGAACAAAAAAAAGTCCGACTTACCGTGACTGCTGGAAAACATACAAGAAAACAAGCAAACGTGAAACAATACATATATACATATATATGTATATTTATATATACGTGGGTGCGTGATTACCCAAGGCAAGTTGAAAACTGAACAAAAATGAAACAACGACAACAGACAAAGGAAATATAAACAGGCTTATAAAAGAAATATATACAGTTTTTTTACAGTTCAAAGTGAAAAGGATAGGTCTACTCCAGTTCTCTTTTTTCTTTTGCTATTTTTTTTTTTACGTTTGCTTGATATTATTATTATTATTCACTCTTTATTGAAATTTTAAAAAGTTTAGCTTTTAACATACCGTACCTTTTGTGTATTACCATGTATGATAGCCAAATATAATTGGAAGCTGCTTTGAATCGTGTTCATGGTAACTGGAGGAAAAGAATCGAAAAGAACAAGAAGAAATATATTCCTCACTTTCTTCTGTAAGATAAGAACAAAAAGGAAAAAAAGAAAGCAAGTGTTTTGTGTTAACAACAGTAAGTGATGCAAAAAAGAGGGAAAAAGAAATGGTACTGAAGTAATGTGTCAGATTTGCCCTTTCCTTTGTTTTGAAAAACAAGAAGTCAATAACACAACTATTATTTTTTTTCCTGAAAAGTTAGCTCTTGTTGTTACATGTACCCTATTTCCGTTGTTGTTGCTGTTGTTGATGCTTTTGAGTTGCTGTTCATGTTCCTCAATGTTGCGTTACATATGTGGACAAAGGTTTGTCGCTGTTGATGTTTTCTATTTACTTGTATCAGTCTCAACGCACGGAAAAAAAAGGGGGGAATGCTACTCCTTTTTTTTTATTATTATTGTTGATAATCTTGGATTCTTTTATTTTTGTTTTTGTTGCTGTGTTGTTATTGTTGTTGTTCCGCTTGATGCTATGGTTGACCTTAGTATGTAGCTCCTTATCAAGCGCCGGTATTATCCCCTCATACAACTGCGTGCTCTCCTTCTCATTGCATTGTTACTGGATAAATTGTAAAAGGGAAAAGGGGGGCAAAACAGCATCATGGAAACTATAAATGTCATACTCATATACTGTTCTTGTCCCAGTTATGTTCCATTTTTCTGTCGGCATCCATCATGTGTGCAGTTAAAGAACTCAATTCTGAAGGTCTCTGTTCACACGAACGTGAGCTCCCGGTTGCCAAACTGCCACATCTAAGCTGTAAACATTAATGTAGTCCCCTACATCCGTTTGAATAGGTGTCCTTTTTAGTGAAGGACAGGATGAGACAAATTGTGGAACCGTCATATCACTGTCGCACAGCTTATGGATAACGTCTGTGAGTGCGTAAATTGTATTATCCTTGCACTCTCCACCTTCGTAGTCCTCCACCAAAATACCATTATCTTGGTAACCACGAATGCAATCAGGAGTGTTTTCAATGATCAAAACCTTGTCTAGCGGACGGCCAAGTGCAGCAAGGTCTTTCCTGTAACCTGGTTGTCCTGTGAACCATTTACTGTGCCGGTAAATACAGTGAGTGACGGAATTACCCTTGTCAATGTTTTCCACAATGGCCTGTGCATATGCCTTTAATCCTGCAGTCCACACAACAACTTCTACATTCTTCTCCTTGCAGAGCTTAAAAAATTCGTCAAGGCCGGGTCTGGCATAAAGAGGTCCTCCTCGGGCATATACAAGTGTTTCATCTAGGTCCAAAACTAGAACAAGTCTTCCATCATATTTGGGATCCTGTGCAGGAATAACATAACGTGTGTCCGACTTGTTCATAGAAGGGTCGCGGCGCCTATTGGGTCTCCTCCTCGCTGCACCCTGGTATTCTTGTTTAAAGGATTCGCCTCTAATGCGCTGAGATGGAACACCACTCATTTTGTTATGTACTTTTTTTTAGCTTGTTGATTAAAGATGTATAAATATATATTGAAATGAATATTCAATAATTAAAACAATAAGAGCTACAAAAAAAAAAACTGTTGTTAGCACGAATTGCAACACTATTATATCGTTTTTCTGCTTCCTTTATTTTCGCAGAAAGGAAAAAGTGATTAAGAACCGTATATATGTATGCGTATATTTTTCTCCTGGCAATAATTTATGGAATGATTTAGCAATAGAAAGAAAAGAACAAAAGGTTGAAGAAGAATATTTTAATGAGAGAAAAGAGGAAGTAGATAAGTAAATAATAATAGTTACAACACTAATGAAAACCCCTCTCCGCGGCTCATTACAAGAGGTGAAAATAAACATGTGTATTAAGAGTCCCATTCATTCTTGTTGTGCGTAAATAATAAACCATATCGATATCTTGTACTTATTTGTTCATGGGGTACGCGAAACGGACAGTTTTAATCACCGCATCGTTATTATAAAGATATCACTGAAAAAAAAAAAGGAGTATCACAACTCTTCTTTAATTATAATTTGCACAATTATCGCAATAAACTAGAAAAGCATACACTCACTGAACACTCTATTTCACGCCTTCCTCATGATCGATCCTTTTACCCATACACCACGGCGACGACGGCTGACCCCAAAGACGCAACTTTCAAAGGGGGCGCAACAAACCCCGCCGCCACGCGCAGCACACAAAACGCGCGGCGACCACCGCCCGCCATTTTTATGCCGTTGCTTTTTCACCGCCCGCGGCGGCCAAGCCAGCGGCGCCCGGCGCCAAACAAACATCAACCGGCCCTCAAAGTACCCTGAACGACACCTGCCCCTACCGCGGAACCAACGGGAACGGGGCGCTTCCAACGCCGCCAGGGGCGCTGGGGAAAACCACCACAACCGCCCGGTGAACCATTTCCGCTCGATTGAAAGCCTCAAAAGAGACGGGCCGTCGTCAGCAGGCGTACCCTTTGTGCCAACAAGGTGGAGGCCGCCCCTCCTTGCCTCGGAGCTCGACCTTGGTCGGGTGTTGTTTCCGCGCCATGATCCCGGTCGCGGCCGCCTGCCGAGCCGCGCAGGGGCCGGCGGCTCTTGGAGCGCGGCCTTGGCGGGCGCGCGCCGCCATGCCGCTCTTGCGAAGATTTCCCTTGGCTTCAAACATCTTCGTGGTGTGCTTCTTCGTTGTTTTCGACGCCCTTTGGGGGGGCCTCCTAACCCGCCGAGCCTTGGCAGGCTTCCTGCCGACGGGCGTTAACCGGCGAGGCAGCGCATCCCGCCCCTGTGATTCGGGCCCCCCCCCCCCCCGGCTCCTCCCCGCATCAGGAAAGGCGTGGCGGGCGGGCGTCGTCGTTGCCCGGGCGGCGCTCCGCCAGTGTTGGTTGGCGGCCCGGTCTTCGCCGTTTGGCGGCGCCGTGGCCCGCTTGTTTTTTCTTTTCCGCTCGCCGGGTGGTCCGGGCGGGGCGCGGGCCGCGCCGCGTGGTCGCCGCGGCGGTTTCTTTTGTGCCGGGGGGGCGGGCCCGGTGAGCGCCCGGCCCTGCGCCACCCCTGTTTCCCCGGGGCTGGGGTCGGGGGGCCGTGGCCGTGCGCGGTAGCGTGGTGGGGGGCGGCGGTTTTCCAACGCACGGTGTGTGTGGGACACCGGCGTATGGGGGTTGGTCTTTTTAGTTTTGGACCACCACCTGATTTTGGGGTAATTGTGGTTGATAATTCTATGGTTCTTTACTTTTTTGTCTATCGATAAGTGCGGTTTGTTTTGTGTACTAGTGCCGTGAAATTAATAAAAATATTATTAATTGTGCCTTTTTTTTTTCGAGCGCTTTATATTTCTCTCCTGTTTCATTTATGCTTACGAGTTTTTTTAATTATTGTTTTATATTTGTTCTGTTCTCTCTCCCCTTTTACCCTTCTCACCATTCTAATTGTTACTTTCGCTTGCTTTCATTTTTTAACTGACACCAGTCACGCTTTGATTTAATCATCTTTGTTCTGTTTGGCAATGAAGTTCCTGGGTAGTAAGTTATTTGAATCAGACAAAACATATAAAGCTAAGAAGAAGCATAAGGAAGGCACCGAGCGCTACAATCTTCATAAATTTGCTAAATCTCTTGTTCGATCTGGAGATCTCAGCAAAGCTGTTCAGTTACCTCCTGGCGCTGATTTACACCACTGGCTTTCTGTACACACTGTGGATTTCTATAATATTACAAATGTAATTTATGGCTCACTCACAGAGTTTTGCACAACTTCCACTTGTCCAATTATGTCGTCAGGTCCACGATATGAATACCTGTGGAAGAATCCCCCGACCTACCCACGAGCAACAAAAGTCAGCGCCCCAGAGTACGTTCATTTACTGATGGACTGGATTGAAGAGCAGATCAACGACGAGCGGCAATTTCCTTCTGAGGATAAGAATCCGTACCCTCCGGATTTTTTTGATAAAGTAAAGAGTATTTTCCGCCGGCTTTTTAGGATATACGCTCATATTTACTACTCGCACTTTTCGAAGATCCGCGAATTACAAGAAGAATCACACTTAAATACTGCATTTAAGCACTTCATGTTTTTTGTTTGGGAATTTGATTTAATTCCAAAAGACGAGTTGTCACCCCTGAAGGATCTTCTTGTTAATTTAATGGGGCAAAAGGCACGTGAAAAACTTGAATAAGATGGACTGTATGCAACAACAGTTATTATTATTATTATAATTTGGTTTTCATTGCCCAACGTACACCTCATTCTGCCATCACCATGATTTAATTCACTTTTTATTACTTTCTTTAATTTGCGGTGTTATGGTGTAGAGAATGATTTGGTTTATACTCTTTTTTTTTTTCTTAGTGGTGTATTGCGTATTCTCTCTTATTTTCATAAGATAATGGTTTAAGTTTGAAAAACAACTGCGTTTTTTTTATTTGCTCCGCTGAGACCTCTGCGCTTATATACGTGTGCATTTGTTTACATTTACCCTTATCACCCTTCTTGCGACGGCTTCATATTCACACACATGTATATACATAGAGAGTCGTTTCTGTTTTCTTGTTGCTGTTTCAACATTGCTGTCTGTGTTTTGAATGGTCTCCCCTTCATTTGTTTTATGATGGTTGTTTATGCACTGTTGGGTCCAGTAATCAAAGTTCATGGCACTTACGACTTCGCGTGTGTAGTACGCAGAGGAATAATAATACAAATTATGAGAGTATTCAGACTGTATTGAATCAAGAGACAACACAGAATAATTAATCTAAGTATGCATCGTATTTAATTTATTCATGCAAATGAATACTCTTTTTTTTTCATTTGTTCGTCTCGTCTCTCTCTCTCTTCTTTTTTTTTCTTTTATTTGTCTCTCATTATTATTGCTATTTTAACCGTAGAAATATATACACCAGTATTGTTAGTGTTACTTCACTATTTCTCACTTTTTTTTTTCAAACAATTCTTTTTTACTCGTTTCATACAAATCAGTAGAACCCCTTTTATAGAAGACAATATTATATTTGCACACGTATACTTTCAAGCATGTCAGCACTAGATGGCGTTAATGATGCATTGAATGAAAGAATTGCCCAACTAGAAAACGAACTGAAATTTGCAAATGAACGCCTCAACACTGCCCTCGACCAAAATGAAGAGATGAAAAGAGATATGGATTCGCTTCGAATGGAGGCACATGATATTGTAAGTCAGTGGGAGCAGGCGGCCTCGAGTACTCGGAAGAAATATGACGCTTCTTTACTCAATATAGAAAAAATGGAGCGTGTTCTTCGAGGTAAAGACAATCAAATTGCTTCCCTCGAGGAGAAGCAAAAAAACTCTGACTGCGTTATTCACGAGTACTCAGAATCTCTTGATGAGTTGATGAAAGAAAATGAGAGTTTTCGTAACTGCATAAATAATCTAGAAACAAAGCTAAATTCAACGGAGACAAACTGGAGTGAATCATCCAACCGCATAAAGGAATATGAAACGCTCACGTTTCAATTACAGGAGCAACTAAGACAGTCCTTTGAGGAAAAAAAGAAACTGGTTCATGACATCGATGAACTTCGTGTTGTTCTGACAAACTCTTCTCTTGAAGTAGAAAAACTGAATGCAGATTGTGCAGAGATTTCCAATCAGGCTGATCTGCTTTTAGCGCGCACGGAAGAGCTGAAACATACGAATGAAACACTGCAAACAGAGAAGGAGGCAGCTGTTAAGTTTTATACGGATGCAATAAATGAATACAAAGCGGAACTTGAGCGTCTCGGTAATAATATATCCAGTCTGGACAGTGAGTATGCACGTTTGAAGTCAGAAGAAGAAAATGCGCAAGCTATTTTGAGCCAACAACTCGAAATAATTGCAGGTCTTGAAAGCGACCTCGCCGAAAAGTGCGACTCCGAGACTCTTCTCAAAAAGGCCATGGACGAGATTATCGCAGAAAACAATGGCTTGCGAGAGGACTATGCAGAGCTTTCTAATTCGAAAGAGGAAGCTTTGGTAGAGTTGACAGCAGTAAAGGAGTGCTACGCTTCAGTCTTAGTGGAGTTCAATGAATTTAAAATGACGTCCGAGAAGTCTTTATCCCACCTAAAAGCGGATTTGGAAGGAAGTCTTTCTGAAGCAAAACAGAACTTAGTTCTCGCAGAACACAAATACTCTATGACGATCGATACTCTGAGGCAGCTCACGGAATCGCTGCGTGCTGGGGAATTGCGTGAGCTGATTCATGCTGAAGAGCGGGAGCGTGGTGAGATTGCCACTGATTATTTTCTTAATCTGACACCGTTATTGTATCTTCGGCTCACTGAGGCAGTTGCACGAGGTACACGCACAGAAGCGTCTATAAAGGCGCTTAGTGAGGCGCTATCCAAAACTCAAGACGAACTGAACGTAACTTCTCACCATCTGCAGGCTGCATTGGAAGAAAATACGCGCTTGCGCGAAAATTTGAGTGCTGAGGAAAACAGAGTGAATCAGTTCAGTACTGAGCTTGAAAGCACGCAACACAGACTGCAAAGTGTAGAGACAGATAAGCAAACCTTGTCGCAAGACAACGACTGGCTGAAAGATCAAGTTGAGGCGATGCGGAGAGAGCTCGGCGAATTGGACGAAATCCTTAATGCCAATTTGAATGAAATCCGAGAGGAGAATGAGAAGTATACTGTGGATAATGAGGTTCTCCGAAGAAAAATAAATTGCTTTGTGGAGAAGGAAGAAGAGTACAAGACGAAGCAGCTCCTACAAGAAAAACACGTCCAGGATTTGGAAGCGGAGCTTGCTGCTCAAGAAAGAACGCTTGCAATCACTGAAGCGGACTTATTAGAGGCTAAACAATCACTTGAAAACCAAGAAGCATTGGTCAAGCAAATGTCCGTCAAACTAGAGCTTGCGGAAGAAGAGGCCCGAAAGGCCTCTGCTGCACGGGAGTCGATCAGTGCCAAGTTCCGCTCGGCACAAGAACAGTTGAAGAACCAAGAAACAAAACTGAATTTGATTGTTTCGGACAAGCGACGCGAAATGGACGCCATGCGGTTAAAGGTCAATGAGCACATCGAAAGGACAGAGCTCTTGGAGCGACAAAATACCAACGAGGTACGGAGAAGGGAGGAGGTAGAGAACACCATTGCTGCAATGAAGGACGGACACAACAAGATGCGTAGCGCCATGGAGGAAATGCGCGAACGTTGCTCGAAGGATGCTCGCACAATTAAGGAGCTCGTGAGCGAGCGCGATGATCTGCTCAAAGACAGGGATATCATCGTCGAGAAGTATAACAAACTTCACGACGCCTTTTGCACCCTCCGCCGCGAAGCTGGCTCCCGCTCATCCGACGACTTCAAGAAACTCTTCGATCTGTCGTCGAGCCAGGAAAGTGAACTGCAGAAGCTGCGACATCAAAACGAGATATTGAAAAAGAGCGTTTCGATGTTTGTCACGACAGTGCAACAGAAACCGGAGAACCTCTTTGTAGAACGACTCAACTTGAAGGAAGGACCTCTTCGTCATCCCAAAAAGCGCTCGCTGCAGCAACCAAATGAATAGATGCTATCAGATAGATTTTAGATTTTTTTTTCTCATTTCTTTTCGGATCCCTTTTAATGTTCATCTTTTTTCCTCTCTCTCTTTTTGGAGAAGGCACACATCAATGAAGTTTGCAATTCATTCTTTATTATTTTTTTATAAAAGATTACATATACATTAGAAGCTCTTTTTTCTTCTTGATTTCGCTCTTGACTTCATTTTTTTGTTGTTGTTGTTCAGCCTGGGCTCCGTGGTATTAGTGTTACCACGTTGACACAAGCCTTTTTAATTCCCTTTTTTTTTCCTTCCTTGCTGTATATATTTATTAATTCTTCTCTCTTCTCCACATTTTTTCCCCCTTTCTTCATGTTTTTCTCTCTATAGTACCTTTTTTTTTCTTTCCATTTACGATTCGCTACGTTTTAGCATCAAGGGAAACATTCAAGGTGAAGAGAATAGTATTTCATACATATATTTGTATACCTTTGGAACTGTAAGACGTAGTTTGAAACAACCGAAGTGTATATTATATTGTATATTCTCACTAGCTTCTTTTAAAGACCTCAGACGAGTAAAAAAGAAGAACTAACGAGAATGGAAGCACCTGACAAACATTATGCCGCTAAATGCGATGAACTGGACGACTTGTTGAAAAAGCACTTCATGCAAAAAGACACCAGGCGCAAAAGTCTAGAAGCCTGTCTTTCAGAAGAAGCACAGCAGCGCCGATACTTGCAAAAAACGGTTGAAGCACTGAAATCTGAGCTGGAGAAGGAGCGGCAGTACTCGAAGTCACTACTACAGCAGCTGTCTGCTACAGAGACGTCGTTTCGAGCAACCGTAGCGGAAGAAGAGCAACGTTTACGGATGACTGACTTACAATTGGACGCTCGTGTCCATGCACTGGATCTCCATGAAAAGGAGCTCGCCGAGTTCGCCGCGTCGCTCGAGGAGCGCGAAGCGGCACTCGAAACTGCTAAGAGGGAGCTTAGTCGGCGACAGGAGAAACTCAAAACAGAGATCAATACATCGCATGAGCAGATACGAGATGACCTGGCAGAGGCGGAAAAGGCGCGCCTCCGAGGGCAACGGTTCTTGCAAGATGCGCGAAGCGTGCTGCAGGAGGCATCCGCGCGACAGTCGTTGGCCCATACGTTTTATTCTACCTCGGTGGAGCTCACAAGATTTGAGTGTGAGGAGCTGGAAGGGCGCATGAAGTTGATTCAGGAAGAAATGAGTTCCCGTTCTCTACTTGTGCGATCTTGCTTACGGTATGTACTAGACTCTGCGCTTCACATCCGCAGAAGAAGCATCGAGTCCGAAAGCGAACTGGCGTTGCAGAAAGGCGTCTTGAGCCTCAGAGAAAAGGAAGTCAATACACACTTAGAGCGAGAGTTATCTGCCGTGCACGAGGAGCACGTCAAACTGCTAGCAAAAAAAGAAGACTTTGTTTTAGACTGCCAGTCCATTTTGAGAAGCTTAAAAATGATCGCCACCGACATGGCTTCTCAGCCTTCTAGCTACCCAGATATCGATGCACTATGTAGAATCGAAGACACACTGCAGACGCTGCTAGAGGGATCCGAAAGATAATCTACATGCCATTGTCAGCAAGGTAATAAAAATAATAACAATAATGCAAAAGTTGCGGAAATAATAAACAAACCAAAACCAATAGATTCTGTTTGATAGAATTGCCTTTGTGCCGTTGTGCCGTTGTATTGTTTTTCCTTTTCACTTATTATTCTTTTGGTTATCTTTTCATCTTTGTTCATTTACTCCGCAACTTTTTTTTTTGTCATATCATTACATTCACCATAGTTTCCTCTTCTGCGCTCTTTGCATGCATTTTTCTTCTGTACCTTTCTGTCGTCTTTTGAGATCTCTTCCTTCGTTTTGTGACAACTATTTATCTTATTGCCCTCCCTCTCTTTCTTTTTTTTTTCTTCTCTCTCTCTCTCTCATACACACACATACCGTCGTTATTTAAGGTCTCTTCTATCATTTTATTTTCTTTGCGTGTTGCGTTAATTGAGCGGCATCCATCATGTCCTATAGGAAAAAGGCACCTCCCACAAACACGTTAAACGTGACCGAGCAACTGTCCAAGGTCGTCAACAAAGTGGCCGGCGGCATTCCCTTTCAATCCCACAATGCGATTCTCCTCCTGAACCGCATGAGAGATATCAACAAAAAACAGTTTGATAATTTTGAAAAACGGGCTGCCATCCAGAACTATATTCCCAGCTGGGCAGTAAAGAAAGAAAGCCTCGCGGATGACGTACCGGTATATGAGTTGCCTCTCGCGGACTACTTCATTGATTCCTCGGACTCCAAAGAGTCTTTTTTGCCTCGCACCTTTTATCACGAGAGCTCGCTGGATAAGACAGACTACAAGCTGTCTTCCGGCGTCCCCCGTTGCGGCTTCACCGGTCTCTTTTTTGCGCGCGAGGAGGTTGTGGACAATCTGCAGGCCGCTGGGAGAGACTTGGGCTATTCATCCCCCTTCTGGATCCGCGCCGAACATCCGGCACTCAAGTCGGGCTTTCTCAAAATGAAGAACGGAGGAGATTCCATTTGCATCAGCTTGACCTCTAACGTCATCAGCATTGACGATGTGGAAGCGTTTGACAGTAACTTGCTGCATCCTTCTCTTCGACCCCAATCAAAAAGCACCACCTTCTACGAGCTGTCGAAGAAAACCCCACTAGGTATGAATGCCATCACTGGTTTTGTGTCCAAGAATCCATTCTACAAGAAGCTTCCACACAAGGGCCTGTGGCTCTCGCAAGAGCAAGTGCTACAGCATGGAATCAAGGTACCCCCAGCCGCAAAGCGAGAGAAGTATGTGCTTGTCGAAGTGGATCAGTGGGAAATGTTTAACGCGGACCAGTTAGCTGTCCCTGGCCGGCTTGGCCTTCGCAAGTGTATAGAAGAAGAGTCGAATACGAGCAGCGTATTCCAGCGTTCATAGATTATAACCTATTATTATTAGATCCCGCCTTCACTCTTTTTTTTTTTTCCGCATCCATTGTGTTGTACTGATGCACACAGATCATTTAAAACCATAGATTTTGTTGTGTTTTGTTCCTTCAACTGCCGCTGATTGCTCCTTACTAGTTACCTACCTTGTTCATTTGACCGTAATACATACCGTTTATTATTATTCTTACTGTTATTATTAGTTTCTTTTATAAACCAGTTGACAGTTCTCCATGTGGCCCTCATTTCACCACTTGATGGCTCTGCTTACCATTATGTGTTACCTTTTTTTTTTTTTACTTGCGTCTCGTCCTCTTTGTCTCTACTCTTTGCTCACTCTTGCTAAGGTCAGATACTTCTTTTCCTTTTTGCCCTTTCTTTATCGTTCACCAGCTTCTTTATTCCTTTTCTTATTGTGGACGGACTGACATTTGCACTGATGGACGCGATAGCTGCGGGTGCGCTTGCCTACGGCGCCAACGTGTTTACCGTCTTTGCACTCTATCCGTATCGTGATTTTGTGAAGTACTTCCACTTCGGCTCCTCGCTGAACCAAAGCGCCGGCGACTTCTGCCTGGGCCGGTATCGCGGCATGCTGAGTAACCCCTCACAGCCGCTCTTCCTGGCGGCACCGTACGGGGCGCTCTTTTTCGGCTACGTCCTCGGCCCCGGGCCGTTTGGGGGTGCCCTCCTCGGCGGTACCCTGCACGGCTTCATGAAGACGTGCGTCGCGAGGACGGGGCGCCGGATGAGCATGCATGGTGGCCGCTACAAGGGCAGGTACGACACAGTGCTGGATTGTATCATATCCGGTTCGAAAGAGTTTGGCGTCTACTCCACCTTCGCTGGTGCCACGGCAGTGTCTTTAATATCTATCTTATGGTACGGATCCACGTTGGCCATGCTCCAGCGAACGTACGACAGAGGGTATTTCTTTGAGAACTTTTGGACTGCTTTTCGCGCCCACGCATTCATGACTTTTTTAACAGCGCCTCTGCGTAACGTTTTTCGCTCGTCCTTGTCCTCCGGCGAGCGCTCCGGTGGCGTGAGGACCGCCACGTCATTTGTACGAGGTGAGGCCGCGATTTTTAGAGAGGCGATGGGCGTTGGTCGGCATGTGCTCCGCTCTGAAGGGATTCCTTTTTTCCTGAATGGTGTGTTACGGACCACTTTCAAGACCTCCGTCCCATTCGGATTTTCGTATGCCCTCTTCAAGTGGATGGGAGGCTCGATCGGGTACGCCACGAGTGGAGGTAACCACGGCCATCATATTGGAAGACGCTCTATTGGCCGGTTTTGATCCTCTCATGTAGTTGTATCAGCACGAGACCTCCTATTATTATTAGCATTCCTATTGCCTTGTCCGTGTTCTTATTCTTCCTCACACCTGTGTATGTGTGTGTATGTGCACAGCTTCTGGCAATAGATATTCACGTGGACACTAATACTAAAAAAAAAACCCTTTTACTTCTCGCTGAATGCATGATAGTTACCATTTTGTGTCCGTTATCTGTTCGCTGCCTTCGCACCGTATCTACAGTTTTCTTGATTTTTCTTCTCCCTCGTTTCTCTCTCTCACTCTCTCTCTCTCTCTCTCGCGCGCGTTCTTATTATTTCGTTTGATCTTTCTCTCTCAATGTAGTTATAATTAGTGGAGTTTTTCTCTCTTTGAGGAGTACTTTTATAATAATACTAAAGTGTAATCTACCACGATGCTTCGCCGTTCTTTGGTGCGCAACCAGATCAACAAGGCCCCCGCTCGCCCTGGCCCCACGCTGTACGGATGGGGCCGGACGGAGCAGAAGCGCCGCCTCGAGTACGAAACCTCTGAGTCCAAGTACCACAAGCGTGACTTCAACAAAAACTGGGATGTGGCTGGCGTAGAACAGCGCTACTCTGACTTTATGCAGGTGCGCACTTACTTCTCCATCGGCTCTCGCTGGGGCACTTGGCTGTACAACCTCATGCAGTTCTACGTCATTTCCCTTGTGCCCGTCTTTGCTTTCATGCACTTCCTGCATAAGGCCAATGAGGAGTACGATGACAGCATTCGCAAGTCTGCGTGGTGGTAAAACGCTGATGGTTCTAGTAAACTCTGTGGATTTAGTTTATTATTTCTTACCTTTTTTTTTCTTTCCCTTTCCACTATGATAATCAATTTGTTTAGTAATAGCAGTAGTTTTTTTTTCTCTTTTTCGTTTATTCACTTCTACCCTTATTTACTTAGTTAACAATTGGGGTTATAATAGCATTTAAAAACCAACAAAAACAAAAGAATACTATTGTATCCATTAAAGCAGATTGCCGCACCATGGTGCGGTGAATGACTCTTGCAGTATGATTCTAATTCCCACTGTCTGTTTTGATTTTCGTACACCTTGTCGTATCTTTGTTTCGTTCTGCCTTCCTCCCCCCTCCTTTCTTCCCCCTTCTTCAAGTTAAACTACCACCTTTTTTTTTTATCATTGTATTGACCTGTTCAACATTGTGACTTTGTTTCTCCCATCATCACTTTTCCTTTCGTTATGGGTCTGCTCTCTATTATCAAGCAGACGAAGCGCAAGGAGCGCGAGATGCGCATCTTAATGCTGGGTCTGGATAATGCCGGGAAGACGACTTGCGTCAAAAAGTTCTGTGGCAAGGACACCACGTCTATTAGCCCCACCTTGGGATTTCAAATTACTGCCTTCACCTTCCGCGGATGCACGCTCAACGTGTGGGACGTCGGGGGTCAGCAGTCTCTTCGAAGCTATTGGCGCAACTACTTTGAGAGCACCGACGGCATTATTTGGGTCGTGGACAGCAATGACGCCGAGCGGCTGCAAACGTGCAAGGCAGAGCTTCATGCACTTCTGAAGGAGGAGCGCCTGGCCGGTGCTTCCTTGTTGATTTTTCTCAACAAAATTGACATACCAACGGCGCTTAGCCCAAAGGAGATTGAAGAGACACTAGATATTGCCACTATACGAAAAGGGAAGCGCCACGTGCACTTATGTGCGTGTAGCGCGCAGACAGGCGAGGGACTTCTTGAGGGCATGGAGTGGATCGTCCGAGATGTTTCTGAGCGTATGTACTTTTCCAATTAACTATTTGCACGCGTCTGTGCTTGTAATGTACTGTTATCATTAAATGTTAATGTACAATCCTTCCATTTCCTCGTTCTTACAAGATCCTTATGTGAGTGTCTTCACGTGACTGCTTCACGAGAACATGAATATCATGCCATGCCCTTACATGAGTTTTTCTACCTTTACCTGCACCTCAACCAATTACGCTTCTCACGTCCTACTCCTGTTGTCTTCACATAGAACTTGTAAACGTAGTTTCAACCTTTTGCTTATTGCACTAGCAGCACCAACAGCTACACTCTCCCTCCCCTCTCTTCAAATGTTGTGGTGGCTAGTTCTGATCAGTGTGATAGTGGCTCTTGTGATTCTTCTCTTAGCCTTGTATGTTGTGTGCTACTTCGCAGCCGATGAGGACCGCGGCGAAGCTTGGAGTATCCGCGTTGTGGCAGTGCTAATCATTTCTTTTGCTTGTTACAACATCCTCTTGCTTCCGCTGGACGTCGGCAATGCCAGCGAGGCGACCGGTCTGAACATGTTGTGGGTCTGGTCTGCTGTCCTCCTCACTTCCGTGCTCCTCTTCACCGTTGCAGCGCCTTTTGCGATGATGTACTATGAGGCATGGGACCCCGCAGAGGACGGCCATGGGCATCAGGTCAAGGCAGCTCTCTTGCCTGCCGCCATAGTGAGTGCCATCTTCTGGATTGCGCTCGCCGGTGTGCACTTCTTCTGTTCCACACCCATCACGGATGACTTGAACAACGCAACCGGCCTGCACAATGAAACAGAGAACGAGGTGCTTTCAAGCGCCCTGTTCACCTCCCTCGTTGGGTTTTCGTCTATGCTTGGTTGGCCGTTCTTCGCGGTGTTTGGCGGCATTGGCCTGGTGTTTCTTCCCTGTGCGGGTGTGCAGCATTTTCTTGGTCGCCCGAAGCCAGTCTCCCCGATCGACTACGAGGCGGCTCACGCCAGCTTGCACACGACCTCCGCGCGGCTCATGGAGGAGGGCCGTGCGCTGGACGCGGAGAGTGCCGGAGGCCTCCGCCTGAGCCGCAGTACGTGGCGGAAGGTGGTACGGTTCAAACGCGAGGTGCGTGAGGTGGAACATGAATACGAGCGGCTAGAGGAGGCCTACAACCAGGACAATGGCACCATCCTGCACTACTACGCGGGACTACTGCTGGCTTTTGTGGGCACTCCACTGTCCTTCCTATGGATCGCGCACATCATTGTTTTTGACCTCACGGGACTGCATCCCTTTCTCAACCGTCTGCTCGTTACGATGGATGGCGCGTTGCCTATGCTGGGCCCGCTAACATACTCTGTTTTTGCCTTTTACATGCTGTTGTGCACTCTGCTCGGGTGCTACAAGGTCTGCTGCCGCTTTACGCTCTTTCCCGTCTTCTATATGCGCGTCGGGGGTACCATGTTGAATGCTATTCTCTTCAACTCCACCGTCTTGCTACTTGCCGCCTTTTCAGTTTTGCAGCTTTGTGTTAACAGCTTTCGAGTATACACTGCTCGCACCGTTCTGTACTCTATTTTTGTTGAGAGTATTCAACACAAGGCCTTCCTGAGAGCTGTTTTTCCAATTGGTTGCTATTCTCTATTAGTCATTGCATTTCTTTTTACATTATATCAGTTGCTACACTATGGGAAAAAAGAAGACGAATTGGAAGAAGACGACGATTTTAACTAGCTTTTTTTTTTTTTACTCTTGTGCTCTTTTAGAACATGTACTTTTTTTCATTTACTTGCATGCATTTCGTTTTTGATTCATCACTTGTATTTTTTTTTTCTCTTTGTTTTCCTTCCGTTTTATGTTCCTTCTTTACTACTCCGACTGACCAAATGTACTAAACACCGTGTAATTCTTTTTCCTTCTTCTTCTGTACATCCTTTGTTCTTCTCCTCATTTGTGTAGTATCAGTGGATTCATTAGTACCGTTTTTTTTTCTGGTTTAATTCTTTTTATAATTGTTACTTTCCACTCTCTCACGACATGAACTTCCTTCACCGAATTCAAGCTATCATCATTATCGATGATATGGGCAACCGCATCTTTTGCAAGTACTACACTGGAGAAGACACGTCTGATGCGTCTAAAGCGCTCGCGGGACTTGACGCACAGAAGGCACTCGAAAAATCGATCCATCAACACATCAGCAAGCTCAAGACGAATACCTACACACTTGGTAGCGAACTTGCTGTTGTCGAAGGACACTCCGTTGTCTATATGATCTGCAACGACGTTTGGTTTATCGTCCTAGGCGACACCAAAGAAAACGAGGTCATCTTGTGTAACGTCCTGGAGACATTGGTCCGTGCGCTGAAGGAAGAGCTGGATACCCACATTATTAGCACTGGCTTACTTCTAAAGGAGTATCAGGCGATCCTCTTCACAGTGGATGAAATGATTGATCAGGGGATTATCCTTCAACTCAATGCGGCGAACATAGCGGAGGTGGTGGCCCCGTACTTAGTGGACACAAGTTCTGAGACGGCCCGCAAGACACTCAGCACTGTGAACAGGTATTTCCGCGATAATCTGTAAAGTTTACATATGTGTTGCTTTTCTGAACTCATTTGCTTTGTTCTTCCCCCTTTCTGACTGTTGTGCTTGATCTCCAGAAGGAAAAACAAAACAAAAGAAACCAAAAAGCAGAGATATTATAGACAGCGAAAGTGTAAGGTGTAATAGGTGCTTTTTTATTCTCACCGTTTGTTGTTCTTATGTTAACATCCTAAGCTACTGTCGTGCTGTCCTGTTACAACTCGTGCGATTCACAAAAATTCGCTGCTATGCCGCAGACACTGCGATCATGTTTCTCCTCCGAACGCTTTTTTCTTCCCCTCTCCTTCTTCTTTGACTGACTTTATTGTCTTCTCTTTCTCTCTGTTGCTGTGGTACCCCAAGGAAAAACAGTGAAATACGGTAAACAAAGCCCTCACTTAGAGTTTCGAAAATGATGAAGCCGACGAACCCCAACTACATGGCTCAGGGTATCTGGGCCGGTTTCCGCTACTACATCGGACACTTCTTCTACCCGAACATGTACCGCGAGTTCCTCTCCGTGCAGAACGCCCACAAGGTGGAGCGTGCGCTGCGCCTGCAGAAGGCGATCAAGGCGAACAAGGTCGACTTCCGCGCCCTGCTGGCCCTCCCCGTCACGGACCACGCCCATCCCTACAAGATGGAGTATCCCTGGGAGAAGATCATGCAGAGCGACCCTCGCGACTTAGGGTTCTACGGTAAGTGGTACGCGAGCAAGATGATGTGCTTCTACGAGGGACTTCAGTTTCACAAGTTCGGCTGCCTGCAGGACGATCTCATCAACGCCCACGGCTGGTGGAACCGCGCTGCCCGCACCCGCGCCCCCAAGGACAAGATCATCCATGGCGACCGCCGTGTGATGCGCGCCCGTGTGCTCAAGGACAAGTACATCTACGAGAAGAAGGACCGCTGGGTGCACCCGGCGGACAACGTCGCCTACTTCGGTCCCTACGTCATGATGGTTGCCGATGAGTGGGAGGAGAAGTGGGGGTTCTTTGCGGGCCAGGAGGTCGAGTTCTAAGTACTGTTTCTCAGTTTAGTGTAAGAATGACGTCTTTTTCGTTTTCATCACTTTTTTTCATTTCATTTTTTTCGTTCTCTCTTATAGCATTTTCTTTTCGTTCTCCATCTTCTTTTCCCGTCTGAGAACAGAATGTAACGACCTTGCCTTTTCCTTTTTTCTTTGTTTCTTCTTTGTTTTATGCCAAATGACTAATCACTGGGCGCGTAAGGCAATAAATGAGAGTAGACATAAAAGAGATTCAGGGAATAGCTAGTGATTTACGAGTTCATTTCTTTTATTTAGTTCTTACTGTTTTGTTTTCTTCTCAAAAAAAAAAAAGAGTAAAGGGCAAGAAAGAAAAAAAGAAGACATCAGCAGCAAAAGACGGAAAAGAAAGGAGATCATAATTAGTATTGGTATCCTTATACACTTAGTAGGGATGATAGGAGCTTTTAATTTTTTTTTCTTCGTTAACATCTGTTAATTCTTGACACAATTTAGTAACTTAGTTGTTTTTCTCTCTTTCTTTAAAAAAACAAAAACAAAAACAAAAACACTGGCGTATTACGATCTTTACATGTACCTTTTTTTTTTAATGCACTCAGTTTAGTAGACACGCAGTTCTGCTCTCTTGCAAGTCTGTATTATTCTCTACTCTTCTCTCTTTCTCTCTCTCTCTCTCTCCCTTTCTCTCTCT
>AUXH01000219.1:0-27179 GCA_000482145.1 Strigomonas culicis | reverse complement strand
CACGGTGGAGGCGGGGGCGGAGCGCGCGCGGCGGGGGGCCGGCGCGGCGCGGCGCCGGCCGCTTGCCGACCGGCCGCACACGCTCACACGGCGTCAGCACAAAGGGCGCCGGCATGGTCGTCGGGTGCTTCTTTCGGCGCTCCTGCAGCGCGACGCGCTCCTCCGCCCACAGCTTGTCGTAGTCCGGCACGCCGGGCTTGATGCGCGGCTTGAAGGTGCACTCCTTATTCGGCGGCGGCGGCTTCTGCTGCTTCTTCCGCTTCGTTTTCGGCTCCTCCGCCTTCGCCGGTTCGGCGCCGGGCGTCGCGGCCACCCCCACCCCCTCCGCGCCGCTCACGGGTGGTGTTGGCACCGCGCTGGGCGTGGGCGGCTGCGTCACGGCCCCGCCCGGTGGCGCGTCGCCGCCCAACAGCGGCAGCGGCGGCTCCGTCCCCGACAGCAGGCCGGTGCTCTGCGGCAGGGGGTAGCTCGTTGGCAGCGGCAGCGCACCCGGGGCCGGCAGCGGCGTCGCCACGTCCGCCGTGACGCCCGGCACCAGCACCGCCGCTGGGGTGGTACCGAGTGGATCTGCGGTCAGCAGTGGCTGCTGCTGCAGTGCCGCGCCGCCGATGCCAAACGCGCCCGGGGGGACGCCGCCGGCGGCGGGCGGCGGCGCGGACAGCAGCGGCATCACCTTGTGGAAGTGCTCGTCCGTCTCCTTCTTCATCTCGGCCGCGACGTGCTTGATGCGCTCCTTGCGCAGCTGCTCGTGCTCCTTCAGCGCCGGCCAGAACTTCATCTTCACCTCCAGCGGCACCTCCATCGGGAAGTGCACCTTGCGCGCGGCGCGTTCGGCGGCCGCGCTCTGCGCGCGGCGCACCGCGCTGCGCGGGACGGCGCGGCCGTCCGCGTCGTACGCGGCGCCGAGTAGCTCCGCGCGTGCCTGCTGCAGGCCGCGCGCGGACTCCCGGATGAACGCCTTCTCCTCCTTCGCGATGTCCGCGCGCTCCTTCGCGAGGGTGAGCGCGGCCGCCTTACGCTGGCCCCACTCCTCCACCATCACGTCGTATTTGTTCATGAAGGTGGTCGGCGGCACCGGCGCCGCTCGAAAGTGGCGCTGGCGCTCCGCCGCCTCCGCCGCCGCGCGCCGCTCCGCCTCGGCGCGGCGGTCCTTCGTGCGGGGCGCCTTCATCAGCTCGCGGCGCTCGAAGGAAAAGGGCTTCGCGCCCTGCAGCCGCCGCGCGCGCTGCTGGGCGTAGCCGTCCGTGTCCTGCACCGCCTTGAAGTAGGTGCGCATCGCCTGGCTCGCCGCGGTCTCGTAGGCGCGCTGCTGCGCCTGGATCCGCCGCAGCTGGTCCTGCAGCAAGGCAGCGTCGACGCCGGCCGCCCCCTTCGCGGGCGCGCCCGCCTTGCTGTGGTAGACGTTGGGGTCCACCGCCGCGAAGGCGCCCGGGGGGGGCCCGCGGGGGGAGCGGGAAGCCGCCCGCGTCGGTGGCGGCCTGCTGGGGCTGCGGCAGCGGCAGCGGCGCGACGGCGGCGGCGGGGACGGGGACCCCGCGGCCGGTCAGCTTCTGCGCCAGCGCCTGCTCCTCGCGCTTGAGGGCCGCCAGCTGCTCGGCGAAGAACCGCTCTTCCTCCATTGGCACGGGAGGATGGGTCTAGAGGGATGGGGTGATGCGTATGCTAACAAACCGTGAATCAAGAGATTCGCGCCTCCTATCGCAAACGCACAAGGGGGTATTTATGTATGTGTGTGTGTGTGTGTGTGTGTGTGTGTGTGTATGTATGAGTGTATGTATATCTAAGTGTAAAACTAAACTAAAACAGAAGGAAGAGAAGGGAGAGTAAAGATAGACAAGCATCGTGAACGAATCCACACTAACATAAGAGAAGAAATCCCTCTTCTAAAGAAAGTGGGTAATGTATTCTTGCGGTTTTTTTTTCTTGTTAGTGATGGATGTACATGATGATAAGAAAGTGGAACAGGACAGTGACAGTTACAGTATGCAAGAATAAAAGGACAAGAATCTCATACAGTAATAAGAATAGGAAAAAGAAGCCATCCGTCTACTCTCTATAGTAGCACGCGAGTGACAGCTCCACGGCCTCCGGATCGATCAAGCTGAGGTCCTTCTCCATCAGCAGCTGCAGCCCCTCCCGCGTGGTAAACGGATCCGCATCTGCGCTGCTGTCCTCGCCGTCAGCCACAGCCTGCGGCGAGGGCAGCAGACTGTAGTGCGCATTGAAGGCCTCCAGCAGCAGCTCCGCCCCGCTGGGCGGGAGCCGCTGGCTCTCCGGCTCCGGCAGGTGGAGAAAGGGGTTCAACAGGAACTCCGCGCGCGGCGCGGCGGGGGGCGGTCGCTGGAACAGCGCGCCGGCGGCCGGCGAGGCAAACACCGTCCGCCCCGCCACCGCGGTTGACCGCCGCCGCGCCGCCCACGACGCGGCCGCCGGCCGCGCCGCCGCGGCCGCCTGCGCCTTTGCCTTCTGATAGTCCGCCCACAGCTGCTGCACCAGCGGGGCGGCGACGAGCCGGCTGCCGCGGCCGTCCGCGTCGCGGCGGAAGAGCGCATCGAGAAAGAGGCCACGGAAGGGCAGGCATCCGCTACACGAGACGGTGAGGCTGAAGTCGACCACCTTCAGCACCTCCCACTGCAGCCGGCGGACGTGCTCCTCCGCGCGCTGCGCACGGGCCCGCTCCTCCTCCGTAGGGGCGGCGGGACGCGCGGCCGGCACGCGCAGCTGCAGCGCCACCAGCAGGTAGGGCAGAAGGATCTGCCAGAGCGTCTGCAGGAGGGGGTACAGCGGCTCGCCGGCGGCCGGGCTGGGGTCGTCGCCGGCCAGCAGCGGCAGCACCGGCGCCTCCGGCGCGGAGAGCAGCAGCAGCATGACGCGGAATAGGAAGCAGACGGCCTGCAGCGGCGCGAGGCTCAGCTTCTCCCGCGTCACGAGCGCCACCACGTCGTCCGCGTGGTTCTCGTTGCGGCACCAGGTCGGCGGCTCCGTCACGTTCGGCGTCTGCGCAAAGAAGCTCGCGTCGTAGAGGGCGAGCGTCTGCACCATGTACTCCTTCACGAAGACCAAGACGGCCTTGTGCTGGCACAGCAGCAGCGACGGCGGCATCCACAGCAGGAAGAAGGCAAGGCGGCGCAGCTTCGCCTCGCGCTGCTGGCCCTCCTTCTCCGCGCTCGTGAACATATAGCTGATGCCGCCCGGGGTGTACTTGCACTTCTCCCGGATGCCGTCGAAGAGCTCCAGCGTGAGCCTGTACGGGTGGAAGGCGCTGTTCATGCCCTGCAGCGCCGCGAGCAGCAGCCCGAACTCGTGCAGCACGTGGTACGGCAGCCGCATCAGGTGGTCCGACAGCAAGAAGTCGAGGCAGTCCGCCTTGATCTGATGCGCGAGACGGTGCGCCGGGTGCTGGCTGAACAGCGTCTCGCGGTAGGCGGCCAGCACCCGCAGGTCCTCCGCGCAGACGCGAATCGCCTCGTCCCGCCACGGCGGCGGCGTCTCGCCCGCTCCCTTCGCCTCCCTCCACCTCTTCGCGGCGGCCTCCTTGCCCTCCTTGCCTCTGCCGCCGCTCTCCGCGGCGAGGTCGAAGAACGGTCGCAGGTGAATCGTGTCGACCAAGAGGAGCGCGGCCACGGTGCGCAGCGCCGTCACGGCAAGCGGCGCCCGCGCCAGGCACTCGGACTCCGACGGCGACTGCGTGCTCTGCTGGCACACGGGGAGCAGCACCTGCCGGCACAGCTGGGCAGCCGCCGCCAGCACCGCGAGGGCGGCCGGCGGCGGCGGCGGCGGCTGCATCCGCAGCGCCCCGGACGGCGCGCCGCCGTCGCTCGCCACCGCCGCCGCCGGGGCGGTGCGCGGCCCCTTGGCCGCGCGGAGCGGGTGCGCCTCGGCGGGTGGTGTCGCCAGGCCGCCCGCGCCGTCGTCCCGTTCGAGCGGCAGCACGCAGAAGAGCACGGGCCACTGCCGCTGCACTTCCTCCAGCAGCCACGTGTGGAGGAGCGGGTCCGCGCTGGCGAGCAGCGCGCCCGCGCCGCCGCCGGCCGCCCCCGCCGCCAGCAGCACCGTCCGCAGCCAGTCGTAGAAGGCGTCCGTGTCGAAGAGGTGCGTGCACAGGAGAGTGACGGAGGCCGCGGCGGGCGGCGGCGGGGTGGATCTCAGCGCGAGCCGGTGCAGCCGCCCGCGCAGCTGCCCCGCGGCGCGCAGCATCAGCAGAAGGGAGAGGAAGTCGACGCGCCGCGCACCGCTGCCGCTGCCCGGCGCGGCCACGAAGCCGTTCGCGTAGCGCGTCACCATGGCGACGAAGGATGCGTAGTGCTGGCCGACCTCGCGGAGCGGGTACATGCAGCGCAGCACCTCGTTCGTGCCGAAGAGCACCGCGAAGTAGTGCACCGTCAGCATCGCCACGGACAGCGGCACCGCGGAGGGGGCGGCGCCCGGTGCGCCGCGGAACAGCCGTGCGAGACGGAAGCGGTCGTCGCGGCACGCCCCGTGCTCGTGCACCACCGGGACGTACCGCGCGTAGTACAGGTCCGTGTGCAGCACCGCCACGGCCGCGTCCCTCGTGCCGCGCGCCGCCGGCTGCAGCGCGGCGAGGAGAATCTGCCGCCCGCACTGGAGCAGCGCCGTGAGGCTGCAGCCGGCTACCTTCAGCGGCAGCAGCACCGCCTCCTCCAGCAGCGGTGCATCCGCGGGGGCCGCACCGTCGTCCGCTGATGCGGCGTCGAGGACAGACGCGACGTGGAGGTGAAAGCGCTCCGCGACGAAGCGCATGTACTCGCGCAGCGCCCGCTGCGGGCTCATCTGCTGGAAGAGCAGCTGCAGCAGGGCGGAGGCCGCCGACACGCACTCGCCGTGCTGGTAAAGCAGGTCGTGGAAGTGCGCGGCGCGGCCGAGGTCGCCCGCGTATTCGTGGCCCGACGCCGCCCGCTGCTGCTGGCCGACCTTGTGCCGCCGCGTCCACAGCGAGTGGTGCAGGACGACCGTCGCCGCCTGCCGCAGGATCTGGCCAAACAGCGGCCGCAGCGGCCCGTACAGCACGCTGGAGCTGAACACGTCCTCCCGCCGCACGATGTCCTTCTTGTCGCGCTCGCCTGCCGTCGGCGGCGCGGCGCCTGCGTGGCTCGCGGCGTCTGCCAGCGACGCCGCGTTGACATCCTTGCTGTGCACGATGCGCAGCACCTCCTGCACTGTCTGCAGGCAGGTGACGAGGCACGCCTTGCGCTCGCTGGTCGCGGCCGTGTCGTCCCCCACCCACCGCCGCGCCGCACCCGCCGCCGCGGCGCACGGCTCGCGGTCCGCGTAGAGCGCCCGCACGAGGGTTTCCTGCAGCTCCACCAGCAGCGGCAGCAGCAGCTCCAGCACCTGCGCGATGGTCTTCGGCTGGTGGTAGTGCGGCAGGAGCGCGGTCAGCGCCGTGCACCAGGACGCCAAGACGGAACTCAGCACCACGTCGCCCTCCATCGCATGGGCCTTCACGCACCGCAGCACGTGGGCGAAGCACGGCAGCAGCAGCGGCGCGCGCAGCGGCAGGCAGCACACACGATGGCGGTTGAAGCTGTGGGCGAGCGTCGCCGCGGCGGTGTCCAGGAAGGGCACCAGCAGCTGCAGAGTGTGCAGCAACACACTCTGGATGGGAAAGAAGACGTACAGCGCGCGGCCCGTGCCGCGCGCCCGCGCGCCGCCGCCAGCGTCCGGGGCCGCGTGCAGACTGCTGTTCGGCACCGTCGCGGAGGTCTCGGTCGACACGTAGAGCAGCTCCACCAGCGGGTGTGCGAGAAAATCGCACAGCGCGCAGACGGCAGGCAGCGACTCCCTCCCGCCCCCACCGGCCGCCGCGTGCGGGGCGGTGAACAGCGCAGCGGAGGTGCTCGAGAGCAGCGCCTTCAGAAAGATGTAAAAGAGGTGGATGCTCGACACAACCGCGTCCAGCCGACGGCTCGTCGCGACGTCCAGCAGCGGGTCGACGCCGGCCTCTGGCGCCTCGCCGGGCGCCGCCGCCACGTGCACCTGCGCCCCTACGAGGGACTGCCGCGCGACAACGAAGAAGAGCAACACGAGGCTGTGCGCGAGCGGCGCCGTGGACGGGGGCGGCGATGAGGCGCGTGGCGAGGGCGTGGCGGGGCCGGAGCCGGCCGGCGGCGGCGCGGCCTGTGCCTCCCCCAGCGTCGGGTCCAGCAGGGCCAGCCGCGCCTGCAGCGTCGCGGACACGGTGAAGCCGCGTGTCGGCTCGCGGCCGTCGCCCTCGCCGGCCGCCGCCGGCGCTGCCGAGGCGTGCAGCAGGTGGGAGACGAGACGCTCCGGGGCGGGGAAGATGGTGTAGCAGAAGAGCTCGATGTGCTGCAGCAGCTCCTTCGCGTCCAGCGGCCGGTACGCGTAGGCGATCGTGCCGTCCGCCGTCGTCCCGGCGGGCCGCAGGCAGGCCGCGGTTTCCACGGTGGGATTCGCCGCGGGTAGGTAGGCGTCCAGCAGGGGCAGCAGCGCCATCCCGGGCGCCGCCGCCAGCAGCGGCTGAACGAGCTGCACCGCGTGGCGGTTCGTGCGCGGACCGGTGCTGTGCACGGCGGTGGGCGTGTGCCGCAGCGACGTGAGGACGAGCACGTAGGCAGTGAAGAAGTACGGCAGGAGCGCGCCCTCGTGGTACTCCGCGGTCGCGTAGCCGCCGCCCCCCGGCGCGGTGTCTGTCGGCCGCGCGGGCAGCGCGCCCTCCTCGAGGCTGCTGCTGCTCACGGGGCCGGTCGTCGAGGGGCGGCCCGCGCGCCGGCCCGCGGCCGGCACGGCGGGGATGGTGTGGTTCTTCTGGAAGAGCAGCAGAAAGTACACGAAGAACACAAGCTTATTGTGCGTCGCGCACGGGTCGGGCTCCCCCGGCGGCTGCGCTGCGTCCCACTCTTCCACCAGCATCGTGTCAAAGTGTTGCCGCAGCGTGGTCGACTGCAGGCAGAGACGGACCGTGTACTCGAAGAAGATATCCGTTTCCGCCTCCACATCGCCCACGCGCCCTCCGAGGGACGCGGGGATGTACGCCTGCCAGAGCGCGGTGAGCACGGCCGGGCCCAGCTCCCGCAGCAGCAGCTGCCGCACGGGCCGGCTCACCCGGTCTGTCGTGTACACCGCCGCGTGGCGGCCGCTGGTGGCGAAGAGGGCGAGTTGCGACAGGCAGTGTACCAGCCGCAGCCGCAGCGGCGACAGGGCGCCGCCGGGTGCCGGCCGGCCACGCACCAGCGGCCGCAGCACGTCCTCCACCACCCACCGCATCTTGGCCTTGCCGCATCGGGGCGTCGGTGTCCTTCCATCGCCGTCAGCACACTCCGGTGCCGCCGGCGTGCTGCGTGGGTCATTACTATCAAGTGGAGATGTTGCCGTCTCGGACGCACACGAGGGGAGGGTCAGAGGATCTCCCGCCTCGTCCGGTGGGGGCGGCTCCAGCACGCTTGTGAGCGCGAAGCAGAGCCTCAGCAGCGGAAAGAGCAACGCGTCACGTAGGAGGCACATCGCAGCGGCGCCCTTCCCGTCGGCCGTGGGCAGCTCCGTCGCCTCTTCCTGATGCGCGAGGAAGCGGGTGAGGGTGACACTGATCTCCCAACATGTATCGATGCTGCGGCGCACCCCACAGAGCGCGCCCGTCGGACTGTGTGGACGACGCGAGGAGTCGAACGCGTCTTCCGAAAAGACCGTCAAGAGCACCTGCAGCGCGCGCAGCATCCCCTTCGCGTGCACTCCTTGCTGCGCCCACGCGGTGTCACCGCCGCCGCTCCCCACAGCTGCGCTCTGTAGCAGCTGCTGAACGTCGTCGGCCAATAACGCGGTGCACTCCTCCACCAGATGCGCCAGCTCATCCGTTATAGCGGTGCGGCGCGGCGCCTCCGGTTCCCGGCGGACCGCGCGAACGCACCAGGACAGGAGCGTGTGCACGTGCGTCCAGCTACGCGCGAGCCCCTTCGGTCGGTCTGCCCAGTCCTCGGCCCTTGCACGGTGCAGTGCATGGCGCACGACGGAGGCCCAGCAGGCGAAGGGCAGGAGCGCAAAGAAGTGATCAAAGAGAGCGGGCGGCGGCGCATCCCCGTCCTCGGCCGGGCGCGCCAGCCACAGCAGTCCGTCCATCAGCTGCTGTAGAAGGCGCGGCGGCGCCACCGACGCGTCGGCGCGGTTATCCGCGAAGAAGAGCAGGTGGGTCAGCGGGTCCTGTCCCCCCGGCATGTCCGTCTGGCGGCGGGAGGCCAGTGAGGCGTAGTGCACGACGCGGTGGACGGCGCTCCACAGCGCCGCCAGCACCGCCGCGCGGCCGCACATCCGATTGCCGTCGGTGCCGAGCGCGAGCTCCCGCGTGGCCACGTGCTGCGCCAGCAGGGCGAACTCCCCTCCCTCCCACAGCAGCATCGTGGGCGGCTGCGCGTCCTCGGCGGCGTCGGGGCTGTTGCCGGTGACAAAGCTCATCACGTCCGCGACGCAGTTCGACAGCACCGCGACGGCAGGTGCCTCGCTGCCCTCGTCACGCGCCCGCACAAGGCCGTACAGAAGATAGGAGGGGGCGGCGCCGCACAACCATGTGACGATGCGCTCCTTACAGTTTCCGACAGCGGAGTCGGCCGGCGCGCCACTGGCGCTGCCCTCCGGTTGCTGCAGCTCGTGGAACACGAGCAGCACACTCAGCACCAACTGATTCACCTCTCTCGGTGAGAAAATCGTCGCGCGCGTCGGGTCCGCGAGCGGGCAGTCCGACTGGATGAGCTCCAGCAGAATCTTCAAGTTCTGCGTGCGACTGCGGCTGTTCTTGCCAGGGTTGCTCGTCTGGTTGTTCGCGATGGCTGCCGGGCTCGTGCCGACGGCACCGCTGTCGGGCAGCAGCAGTAGATGGGTCAGCGCCCGCAGGAGCACCGCCTTCGTGGTGGTGGAGCAGCCGAGGGTGCGCACATCGCCGCCGCCAGCGGCGGCGTCCGCCGGTCCGTACAGCGCGGGTGACAGCAGCACCGCGCGCAGCAAGTGCAGCGCGGCCTGGCGCGTCGCGCCGGCCGCGGCGCCGGTGGCGGCGGCCTGCCACACCATGCTCAGGAAGACCTCCGAACCCGACAGGCGCTGCGCGCCGTCCGCCAGGTGGAGCACGGCCAGGTGCTGGTAGATGCGCAGCAGCAGCTCCAGCGCGGTGCGGTGGATGCTGCTGCCCTCCGGCTCCGCCAGGCACACCAGCACGGCGCTGAGGACGCCGTAGATGAAGTTCACGGGCACGAGGGATAGCGCCGCGGTCGGCGCGGCAAACAGGTGGTGTAGCAGCGCCTGCAGCAGCGCCAGCATCGCCGGCCACAGCTGCACCGGCGCCTGCGGCAGGAAGAGCAGAAAGGGCTCCATCAGAAAGGGAAACTGCGTCGCGAGCGGGCTCCACGGTGCGGCCGACGCGGCGGGGGGCGGGGGCGGGGTGCGCGCCGGGCCCTCCCCGCCGCCGGCCGCCGCGGCGCCGTCCACGCCACAGCTGGCGAGGTACGCCTGGAGCACCTCCACCGCCTTGCGCTGCACCCCCAGCACCTGCCGCGCGTCCAGGCCGATGCTGAGCACCTGCACGAACAGGGCGAGGTCCAGCAGCGGCGCCACGCGCAGCACCGGCACGGTGACCGTCTGGCCCGTCGCGGGCGGCTCCGCCTCGTACGTGTGGCTGTAGTGCGGTTTCTGCAGCGACCGCGCGATGCTGGTCAGCAGCGTCGCAAGCTTCGCCCACTCAGCCGGTGGTGTGCCCTTCACCTCCAGCAGCAGCCGGTGCAGCTCCGCCGCGAACTTGCGGTAGGGGGCGCTGTGCAGCGCGTCGATTTGCACGTGGTTGCAGTACACCTCGTGCGCGTGGGGGGTGGGGGTGGCAGCGGTGGAGGAATGTGCGCCTGTTACCGTCGACGCAGGGCCGCTCTGTTCACTGGACATAGCAAGCGATATATATATAAAGACAAATAAGAAAAGAAGAAAGAAGATGTATGAAGTTCCTGTGCTACGAAACGAGGAAAGAGAGAGAAAGAAGGAAGCAAAAAAAAAAAAATGGAGGAGCGTGAGAAACACATACGGGGTCATAACAGTACAGGAGCACTCCTAAAGCATCGTGTTGTGAACATGCATGTTACTTTTAGTTTTATGAATCGTTTTGGCACACCGCCAAGCTCGTTGGCACTACTGATGACGATAAAAAAAAAATGGAAGAAGCATATATATATTCGTCAATCGATGGACATTCTATAAATAAACACCGCTTCATACAAACAAACACGAATAAAGACAAAAGAAAACAGAGAGAGAAAGAACGCAGCGAAGCATCGTAACTGTACTACACTTCTTGTTGTCTCACCAACGTAAAGAAGTCCGTGTCTGTTCCGCCTGTCTGACTGAAGCTACGGTGGGTTCGGCCGAATAAGGCACGGGCCCGCTCGCCGATCCCACTCAACGCGCCCCCACCACCCCCGCGGAGCTCATCCGGCGGCAGGACCGGCGGCAGGCCCTCCAAGTTGTACCGGCTGACATCCGGCGACCAGTTCTCGCCGTAGTCGTCGTTGACGATCCGGTCGGTGCCACCACCCTGGCGGCAATAATCCTCCAGGCGCAGGAAGAGGAAGAAGCCGACATAGCCGGCCGCGACTGCGCAGAGGAGGTAGAAGAACCACCGCAGCAGCGCCAGCAGGCCGCGCCACACCTTGGCCAGGAAGGAGAGGTTCGTGCTTGCGCGACCCTCCGGCGGCTCGCGCGGGTTCGGGGTCGTGAACTGCCACGCGTCGTTGATGCCGTAGAACGCCGCGCTGTCGACGAGAATGAACTTCAGCAGATGCTGCTGCGTGGACTCGTCCCCGAAGGCGGCCCTCGCGCGCGGCGCCGTGGGGCCGTCGGCCTCGAGGCGGCAGCGCGCGTTGTCAGTGGTAGTGGTGCTCGCGGCGTCGGTGATCGCACTCTGCCCTGACACCAGGCAGGCCTCCGGGCCGGCAAATTGAAAGGTCTCCTTGTACGTCTTGAGGTTCTGTACGATGCACGAACGGATGTTGTTGGCCGCGAGCGGCAGGTGGCCGCTGCCGGGCAGAGCGCGCAGCTGGAAGGATCCGCCGGCCACGCCGTAGGCGGCCAGCAGCTGCGTCACCGCTGGCAGGGGGAAGAAGATGTCCAGGTCGGAGAAGAAGAGCAGCAGCTTCGCCTTGGTCGTCGCGATGCGCTGCGCGTCAGCGTTCCCGGATTTGGCGTTTGTGTACGTTGGAAAGCTCGCGGCAACGCTTTCCAGTGTCGCGAGCGCCTCCTGCGGCGGGTACAGGCTCAGCCCCTCCTTCTTCTCGAACAGGCCGCGGTACTTGCTGTCGCTCATCTTGCCAAAGTGCACCTTGTCCATGTTCATCGGCACATTGACATTGACGTCCTCCCCGTTCGCGTCCTTGGTGTTGGTGCGGAAGTCGTTCAGCAGCCACACGTACTTGTGCAGCACGTCGGCGTCATGGCAGCCGCTGGCGCTGCTTTGCGCGGCACCAGCGCTGTTGATGAACGGGTAGAAGTACGCGTAGAGGTTGCGGAGGGCCTTGACATCGTCTGCGTTGCAGCGCTGCAGGCGGTACAGCATCGACGGCACAAGGCTGAGCAGCGACGTCTCCGTCGGTGACGCCATGCCGTGCTGGTGGAAGGCGTAGAAGAGCATGTAGCGCAGCGTCTCCGCGGCGACCGGGCCGTTCCGGCTCCGCCAGCGGTTGCTGAAGCCGTTTTTGAAGACGTTGCGGTGGTGGCTAGCCTTTACCTTGTCATCCGCGGCCGGCTCGCTGCTGCCCCAGTTCAGCTCGCGCACACACGGCAGCAGCCCCTCCGCCATGCTGCGCTGGATGTTGAGGTAGCGCGACCAGCTGCCCTCCGTCGCGCCGAGCCGGTAGCTGCAGGACACGTCCTGATCGCAGAGCGCGAGCAGCCGCTGCAGCGCGCCGTCCAGCGCGGGGCCGTAGAAGGAGAGCGACGGCGAGGACGGCGCCGCTTCGTTGCTGCTGTTGCCTGCCCAGAAGTGGTAGTGCGCCGGCGACGGCGGGGGGTTGATGAACATGACGGCCGGGTTGGTCCGCTCGGGCGCACGCGCGAGAAAGCGCATGACGACCGCGCTGCGGAGACCTTCCGTGATGATGATGTTCTGCGCGTTCGCCGGCGCGAGCTGGGCGATGACAAACTCCAGATCCGCCGCGTGCTGGTCCACGGCGAAGTAGCCGAGGTCCACCACGTCCCTGTTGTTCACCACCGTGTAGTTCCTGAAGTGGTTCGTGTTGGCGTCGATCTGCGACCGGAGGGCGGCCGCGCAGGCGGGGGTCGGCCAGCAGCGCATCGGGTCCAGCGCCGTGTCGGAGCCGCACTGCAGCGACGGCGTCGCGCCTTCACCGCCGCGGGGGCGCACGACAACCACGTTCACATTCGCGGTCGTGACGAACGCCTGAAGGGTGCTCGCCGCGATGGCGTCGCCCACAAACCACGCCGTCACGGCGCTCTCCGGGTTCGTAAAGATGCCCTCGACGCGTAGGGTGTAGAAGACGCGCAGGTTGTTGTTTGTATCCCCCTCCATACGCGGGGCGGGGTGGGTCCAGTCGGGGTGCACCTGCACCGTCGCACACCGCTGGTAGGGCGCCGCGCAGTCGTGGCTCCATGTCGGCTTTGGGGGTGCATCATCACGCAGTAAGGGGCTCTCCGCAGCAGCAGCAGCAGCGGCAGCACAGCCAACAATAACCAGCGACAGGGACAGTAAAAGGAACGGCAAATAGCGCATGGGGGAGAGAGGTGAAAAGATAAGCATGAGAAGAGGAAAAAAAAAACTGAATAGCTTTCGGGCGATAACACAAAAAAAATGCAGTTGAAACTATCAAAAAGGGGGAAAAGGGGGTGAGAGAGATGGAAAGTGTTCCTTTTTCATCACGGAGTGCAAATTGTATGCGCTCATGTTATCTATCGTATGGTTGTCGTGCCGACCTCAGCACGATCAGCCGCCATACACGAAGCACAATAATGCTAAACAAAAAAAATAGTGCATATATAGTTGAACATTATTAAGAATTTAAAAAAAAACAGTGATTAAGAACTTTATCAACATCTCACACAAGAAATCGTACAACCATAAACAACAAACAAATAATAATAGGTATATAACGGAAGGGGGGATGTAGTTGTAGTGTTGCATACTAACACATCAGCCATACTTGAAACCATTCAATGGACAAAGCAAAAAAGGAAAACAAAAAAGGTCACCAAAAAAAAAAGAGCAACATCTACAATATAATAATAATCACCAGACACTACATAAATATCAGGGGAAAAAAAAACAAAAAAAAACTCATCAATGGAAACGGAAAAACAAAAAAAAAGAACCACCTTCGTAGATAAAAACGAATAGTTAGAAGAAGGGACAATGAACACAAGGAGCGTTCGGCGACCTAATGCGATGCCTTTTACGCCGCCTCCTCCTTCTCCTCCCCACTCTGCTGAGCATTCGGACTCGACTCCGCGGCGTCGTCGCCGGCGATGGCCTTCGCCTCGCGCGCGGCCTTCAGAAAGGACTCCCCCTTCTCCTTGAGCCGCTGCGACTCCTGCGTCTTCTCCTCCTCCTTGAAGAGCAGGAGCAGCACGGACAGGCGGAAGCAGCACGTGGCGGAGAGCCGGTGGTCCTCGCGTATGTCCTGCACCCGCAGGCACTGCCGCAGGCACTTCTCCGCCTCCTCGAGGCAGCGCCGGCCCTCCTCCTGCGGCGCGCGCGACGCCATCACGACGAAGACGCGCGCGAGTGCGTAGAAGGTGTCGACCTGCTGCTGCACCACGACGACGCGCATCTCCGGCAGCTCCGCGCAGGGGTTCGTCGCGAGCAGCGCGCAGAGCGAGCAGAGCGAGTCCTTCGCCGCCTTGATGTAGGACCAGAACTCCGACGCGAGGTCGCTCGCCATCGCGCGCTCCTTTTGCATGAGCGCCATGTTGTACAGCGGCCGCGTCACGGAGACGAACTCCTCAACGCTGCTGATCACCTCGTCGAACTCGTCGTAGCTGAAGGTTCGGAAAAAGAGCTCGTGGAGCGCGAGGGCGAGGTCCACCTTCTGCGCGAACTGCAGCAGGCACGCGAGACAGGCGGAGGCGAGGCTCACGCAGCCCTGCGCCACCGCGTCCACGACGACCTGGCCGAGCACGAGGTCGGCAAGCGACACGACCATGGTCGGGTCCAGCTCCAGGTACGGGCCGGACTTGGGCTTGTACAGCCGGTAGCGCAGACCGCCCTCCTCGCCCACGTTCATGAAGGTGTTCACCGCAAACTCGATGCCGCAGCGCATGGTGCTCGTGCCGTCGAAGAGGATGTTGTACTCGCCGTTCTCCAGACCGCACCACCACAGCATGTACACGATGCGGTCCGCCGTCGCGGCCGTGACGACGGCGCGGCCGCGCTTTTTGTACTGCGTGCGGAGCCGCTCGCAGAGCATGCCGTGGCCGTCCCGCATGTGGCCCTCCATGCACGCGCGCGAGCAGTAGTTTGTCATCTCACACGACTGGCAGCCGTAGCCGAGCGCGTAGACGGGGTCCGTGCAGTAGGTGCACAGCTTCGGCACCCGCGTGCGGAGGCAGAAGCGCCACCGCACGCCGGTGGAGGGCGGGAAGGGCGAGACCGGCCGGCCCTCCGCGTACACCTGCACCACGCCGGTGTAGTAGCCGCAGCTGCCGTGGCCGATGCAGCGCAGGTCCACGTGCCTGAATGGCGGGCCGCGCATCCCTATCACCTCCGCCTCCATGTAATCCAGCCGGATCCACAGCTCGAGCGCGAGCCCGGTCACCTTGCTCTGCGCGGTCCCGAGGCTGTCGAGACTCGCGAAGCAGCGCCGCTCCGGGCGGTAGGAGGGCACGATGGGCACCTGCAGCGGCTCCGACACGGGCCGGTACAGCTCGCCGAGGCGGTTGTAGCCACGCGCGGCGTCGGTGCTGAGCGACGCGGTCGGCGAGAAGATCTTCGCCTCGTGCTGGACGTAGATGGAGTCCTTCAGAAATGCCATGCGCAGCACGACGTGCCACTGCGAGTACTTCGCGATGGTCATGATGGTGCTGCGCGGCCGCTTGACCGCCTCCGCGCCGCCCTCGCCGGGCCCCTTGCTTTGCGCCTCAGGCACCGTGGTGGCGGTGCGGCTGCTGGTGAGGTCCGGCGGTGTGCTCAACTCCTTCGCGGTGACGGTCAGCGGCACGGTGTTCGTCGCGGCCGCCGCGTTCGCGGTCGGGCCGGGGGCGCCCTCCTCCGGTGGGAAGATCACGGAGAAGTGTAATGTGCACACGGACAGATGGAAATCGTGGGAGTAGCTCATCTCGTTGCGGTGCTCGAAAATAGTATGCGTCTTATTATTACTAATATAACTAAATAGATGTATATATATACAGATACTAAAGGCTTATGGCGATAGTGTGGTGCTGCTGCTTCCTGTGACCTATACAATCGTACGGTATGTCTCTATACGCAGAAAAAGGAAATAAGTATGCCCTCCCTCACCTTCTATAACGCCTTCACTTATCTTTGCTTCTTTTCTTCCACGCTAGATAAACACAAAAGAAGAAGTGGAGAGAAAACAAGAGAAAAAAAGATAACTCTATGTGTTCTTTTTTTATATATTCTTACCTAAGAATACTGAGAAACAAAGGTGGGGAAAAGGAACAGATTACAATAAAAGTACACGCTACCAAATAGAGAAGCATCACATGATACGTACACATGAAAAAAAAAGAGAGAGTTCTGTAGCTTTTGCAGTTCAGGTGCACCATCCGTGCCATCGACCTCACCACCACACATCGTTACCAAAAATCTCGCGTAGCAGTACCGTCGCGTACGAGGAGGATGGGAGGAAAAAGCGCGCCTGCAAGTCGAGCCCGGTGGACAGCGGGGCGGCGCTGAGGCCGAGGTGGGCCTCCGTCGGCCGCACGAGGAAGTGCCGACACCCGCCGGACAGCGGCACGCCAGCCACGCGCCGCTGCTCGTACAGCGCCTCCCGCGACAGCGCGAGCGCCGCGAGCGCCTGCGTGCTGGCCGCGCCCACCAGCCCCTCCAGCCGCGCCGCGGCGGCGCCGGTGGCCGTGAGGGGCCGCGGCGCCATGCGATAACCGCCGAGCGGCAGCTGCAGCTGCAGGAGCAGCGTGGCCTCCTCCTCCGCCTCCTCCCCCTCAGCCGCATGGCCCTCCTGCAGTCGCGCGGCCAGGCAGGAGGCCGTCACATTGAAGTAGAGGCTCTGCGCGGCGTGGACCCACATGGAGCGCAGCGCGTAGGGCACGCCGGCGGTGATGGCGCGCTCGCAGATGCGCTGCCACCGCGGGCTCTCGTGCGCGACGTCGTCCCGCGTCAGCGGCCCCTCTCCCTGCTGCCGCGCGCCGTCTTGGAAGTACTGGCGACACGCCTGCTTCAGCGCCTGCGTGATCGCCTGCGCGTCGCGCGCGCTCCCCGGCACATGCCGCGCGTCCATGCGGTCCGGGAAGTGCTCGTCGTACAGCGCCGGGCAGCCGCGGTAGAGGCTGCGCACGGCGGCCACGTAGCGCCCCCGCACCAGCAGCAGCCCGGTGTGGTCCTGCAGCGACCGCACGGACTCGGAAAAGCGCTGCTGGCCGAAGTAGTTGATGAAGCCGTGGGCCGCCACCCAGCGCAGCCGCCGCTCCAGCAGCGCCCGCGCCGGCGCGGCGGCGGCCGACCCCGCGCCGCGCACGTCGCGGACGGTGATCTCAAAGTAGTTCCCGCGCAGCTGCCCGAGCTGGATGGGCGCGGGGTACACCACGCCACGCGCGTGCGAGCTCGCGTGCAGGACGACGTAGCTGTGCTGCGGGTCGCTCGGCCAGCGCAGCAGCGTGGGCAGGGCCGCGGCGGCAGCCGGCGCGGAGCAGCGCTGCCACGTGATGGCGCGTTTGTCCTTCATGCCCGCGACGCACACCTGGCCCTCCTGGACCTGCAGGTGGTGGCTCAGCAGCTGCCGCATCTCCGCCGTGTCCAGGTTCACCTTCTCCACAATGTAGTAGACGTACTGCTTGTCGCCAGAGCTTTTCTCCAGCGGCCCTCCCGCGGCCACAGCGGGGGGCGGCGCACGCTCTCCCGGCACGTCCGCGCTGTCCGCCTCGCGGCCACGCTTGCGGCCCGCGGCGGCGGCGGCGGCGGCGCCGCGCGCGTGGCAGAGCTGCAGCGTCACGACCTGGTGCTGCACCTGGCACCGCACGTAGGGGTAGCAGCGCCGCAGCAGGTCGTGGAAGTGGCGGCGCAGCGCCTTGTGGGGCACGTCTGGAACGCTCGCGTGCGTGAAGGCGGCGCAGACCACCTCGCCGTTCGCGGTGTTGCCCGGGGAGAAGCACACACCCGACCGGGTCCGACAGTCTCCTGCGGGCGCCGCCGGGTCGGCCGGGGGCGGCGCGGGCGGCGGCGCGGTGGCGGTGGGGGGCAAGAAGGCCGCAATCGCGGCCTCCAGTGCGGCGTCGCCACAGACGGGCGCGCCGCCCCCCGCCGACCCGCCTCCCTGTGCGCGCGGCGGTGCGAAGAGCGCTGCGTCGATGGCCGCCCGCACCGCCCCACCGCCGTCCGGCGCGGACTGCAGCTGCAGGTACTGGTCCCACTGCTGCCAGCGCGCGAGTGTGAGGGCGACCCCGGGGGCCGCCGCGCGGTGGTCGAAGAGATAGTGGAAAAAGATAAACTGTGGACTCACGACGACAAACAGCTCCTGCAGCGGCGGTGCCCCCGCCGCTGCAGGAGCAGCAGAGGCGCCGCCGTACGGCCGCACGCGCGAGCGGAGGTGGGGGAAGGTGAGTGCGATCAGGTAGTGCAGCAGCTGCCGCTCCGCCTTGCCGAGCTGCACGACGCCCAGCACGTACTCCGCCTCCCACCAGCTGGCCGGGGAGTCCTCCTCCCACCCCTCCGCCTCCACCGCTGTGGGCTTCGCGACCGCATCCGCGAAGCCGCCCTTCGCCAGATGCGCGAGCAGGGCGCCGACGCTGTCCGTCGCAGGTCGCCCCCCGCTCCCGCCGGCGGCGGTGGGGGGTGGCGCCTGCGCGAGTGCCGTGCACCGCGCCATCACCACCTCCACTGTGCCCAGGCACGCCTCGATCGCCTCCCTCTGGGATAAGAAGAAGGGCAGCAGCTCCTCGCGGCGGGATACGACCGTCGGTAGGTCGGCCATGAGCGGCTCAGTCTCCGCGTCGTCTAGCTCCTCCGCCTCTCGGGGCTCCGCTGGCTGCTCCTCCGCCTCAGGGGGGTGGAACACGTAGTCGCTGGCGTTCGTGTACTGCATGCGCGGATCCACCTCGACCACGACAAAGTCGCTCGCCCGCTGCTTGAGGTCGCCGGTGAGCGCCAGCCGCGGCCCGTCGGCAGGTGCAGGACTGGTGCCGGTGGTGTCCGGGCACAGGGACGACCAGTAGGCCGTAATGCCGCAGGCAGACAGCATGACAGAGAAGCACTTCTGATTAGGGCTTGTCAAGAGGGTGAGAGGTAAGAGTACATGCGCATTCGTACATATAGTCATTTTATTATTATTATTCCTCATGTACAGTAAAACAATTCACAATTCTCTATAATTGGTTGGATGCGGCAGTTATGTGTGTGAGGGTGTACAGTACAAGAATCATAGAATGAAAAGGTGAAATGTATATGTATAAAACATATATATTGAGAAAGAAAAAACGAATTGCCAAACAGAGAGAGTGAAAACGTGACAAGAAAAAAAGATTATAAAGCAAATTGTGTACAACAGTCCGTTAAGTGAAAGCTTCAGAACGCGATAGGAGTTGTGATGGTGGCGAGGGGCGGGTGTTACGCTTTTGTGTGCCCGTGCGTGAACGAGCATGTTCACCACCCGCGCCCACAGAGACCGCCTCATCGGAGCGGTTTGTGTGGTCGTCAGGGCTGAGTGGTGCCCCCTTCTGCCGGCCCGCCAGGGGTGCCGCTGGCCGTTTGACTCGCCTCCCGCCAGCGGATCGTGTAGTACCGCCTCAGGTGATGGACCCCTCGCAGGTAGAAGATGGGGAAGTGATGGAACGCGGCGTCCACGCTCGCGATGAGGTCTTCTCGCGCGACGCGGTGGTGCGCCTCGACGGCGAAGAACGTGTGCTTCAGACTGTCCGGGATGTGGAAGACGGACCCCGGGAGCGCCAGCGTCGGCAGCACCGCCTCCGGCAAGGCGCCCGCGTGGCCCTTCACGTGCTGCGCGCTGCTCTTCGGCGCGCGCGGCCGCGGCCGCGGCGCCACCGTGGCCGCCGCCGCCTCCACGCCAGCCGCGACCTGCTGCAGCTGCTGCTGCCGGCTCGGGCGGCGCCGCGCCGCCTTGGACACGGGCGCCGGTGCCGTCCCGCTGGCGGCGGCCGCGTCCGCCTCGCCCTCCGCTGGGGTGGTGACGACGGTGGGGCAGAAGAGCTCGCGCAGCGCGCGCAGCTGCAGCCGGCACACAAAGTCGCGGCCGAAGCCGACGTGCAGCAGGCGGCTGCCGGTGCGCGCCTCGGCGGCGGCGAGCGCCTCGTTCAGCTGCGGCAGCACGCGCGCCTCCACGACCGGGGCCGCGCCGTAGCTGATGGTGAAGGTGCGCGCGAAAGGCACGCGCAACGCTGCGGCTGCTCCCGCTGTTGCTGGCTGCGCCGCATCCAGGCAGAAGAGCAGGTGGAACAGCGTCGCCGCCACGCCGCCGAGTGAGTGCCCCGTCAGCACCAGGTCGTAGTCGCTGTACGGCGCGTGGATCGTGCGCAGAGCCGGCAGCAGTACCGCCGCGCTCTCCAGCGCCGCCTCGTACAGGCCGAGCGGGATGCGGGTGCAGAGGTCTGGCGCCGCGGCGCTCGCGGCCGCGGTAGGCAGGGCGAGGCCCAGTGCCTGGAGGCGCCGCTCGAGCCCGCCGCGGATGCGGGACGGCGCCTGCCAGACGCTCTGCACGCCGCCGCCGGCGCCGCCGGCGCACTGCACCCCGCGCAGCCCGGCGGCGCCCCGCAGCAGGTCGACCTCCGCGTAGCCCTCCGCGACGTCGACGACCATGTCGGCGAGGGTGGCCGTGCCGCGGAAGGCGACGACGACGCGGCGCGCGGCGTGATCGAGCACGACGCTGCAGCACGGCCGGCCGACCTCCGTCGAGTAGCGGCTCAGCGCGAACTCCAGCAGCGGCTCCGGCAGCTCGCCCTGCAGCATGCGCCGCACGGACTCCTGCTGCTCCTCCGACGTGGCCGCCGTGTAGCGCCGGTGCGGCTCCGCGAGCAGCTTCGTGACGTCACGCAGAGTATGAAAGTAGCCGAGCTCGTAGGGCAGCCCGTAGGCCGCGACGGCGAAGCGCACACTGTAAGCCGCGAAGTCCCACAGCGCCGCGCACTGGCGCAGGTGCTCGAGGCGGCCGCGCGCGCCGCGCTCGCGCGCGGCCTGCCGCCGCGCGGCGGCCGCCTGCGCTACCCACGCCACGTATGCCGCGTCGTGCCGCGCGCTGACCGCCGTCGCGACCGGCAGCAGTGTGACCCCGTCCTTCGGCGAGAGGCGCAGGCGCCGCAGCTGCAGCTGCACCTCCGTCGCGAGGCGGCGGCCCTGCGCGCCGACCGCCGGCCGCCCAGACACCTCCACGAGGAAGGGGTCCTGGTAGCGCAAGTAGGCCACCTCCGTGTCCTCCATGATGGTGTTCGCGATGTCCGTCGAGGTCGGCCGCAGCGTGTGCGCGACCTCTTCCTCCTCCTCCTCCTCCTCCGCTACGCCGTCGTCCGCGTCCCCCGCCGGCCGGTCCTGGCCGAGCGCCGCGACGCCGCCGACCGCCGTCGTCGGGTCGCCCGCCGCGCTGGCCGCCACCGCCTCGCGCGCGCCCTCCTCCGGCTGCAGGCCGTCGCAGATCTCACAGCGGTAGCGCGCGCGGCGCGGCGCCGCCTCGGCGGCGGCGGCCGGGCGCCACAGCAGCGTCGGGGCGCGGCCCCGCCACCGTCGCCGGCGGGAAGGGTGCAGGGCCGCGCGCACGGCCTCCACGCAGTACGGCACCGCGCCCGGCGGGTCGACGACTTTGAGGTCCGCCGGTCGGTAGTCACCCGCAGCGTCGTACGGCGACACCGCCGGCGTGCACAGCGTAAAGAGGGGGTAGTGGCAGCGGCAGCAGCGGTCCGCCGCGGCGCGGCGCGGTACACTGTACTCGAAGAGCGGCCGCGCGAGCTGGCGCAGCGCGAGGAAGACCCGCGGCGGAATGCTACGCGGCGGCCCGCTCGGACCGGGTGTCATGTGGAGGTGCCGCAACATGTGTCCCTCCGCCGTCCAGTCGCTGCGGTCTACGATGTTGTTGTTGTTGTTGTTGCTGTTGTTTTGGGGGTGAGGATGGTTTTTATTTGTTTACCTGTCTGTCTTGATTGTTTTTTTTATTATTATTCTGTTTTTGTTGTTGTTTCTGTAGTCTTGTTGCGATTACAGAATTTCTGTTCGCTATCACAAATAAAGTGAATGACTTTTATCCGCACTAGCTGAGATGTACAGAGTGATATGTGTCTCCCCCACTCTCTTTACCTTGGTGCGAAGCGGAAAAGCGAGTAAGGGGGGTGGGCCTGTTTATCGATACGCTTTTTTCTTTTTTTTCTTTTTTGTACTGTAAAACGGAGAAAGAGAATGAGAAGAAGAAAAAAGGAAAGTGGATCGCGTGCAAATGCGGCAAGTCATGCCTGCAAGCCACGTAGGATCGTACGCTACGCAAAGCGAAAAAAAAAAAAAACACCCAGTCGAGCTTCATGAATCGTTATGGGAAGCACGGTATCGACGTGCCCATCGCCTCGCAGACGCCCCAATCTCACGCCGCATGCGCCTTACCGCCCACTGGGGGAAGGGATGAGGTCGAAATGTGATCCAGTGTGGTGTGTCGGTCGCATACCCATCGCACACGCTCTCTTTTCTTTTCTTTTTCTGAGCATGGGCTACGCCGGTCCTGCTCACCGCCCACCCGGGCCCAATGCGGCCGTTAGTGTGTATCACTTTTGGCCGTCTCCTCGCGACGTAGCTCCGTCACCATGGCATCCAACGTCGGGTAGCCGCAGGAAGATCCGATAAAGCGGGTCAGCAGCTGCTCGCGCTGGGCGGGGCTCAAGCTGTCACCGTGCATACACACGTACAAGTGGCACGCGAGATACCGCGCGACGCTGCGCTGGGCCTGGAACAGGGAGGGATACGCTTTGGCGGACTCAATCCACTCGACGAGCGCGCCCGCGGCCGCTGCGACCTCGACGTTCCACGGCGCCCGCCCGCCCATAAACAGTTGCTGCACCCGCACGAGCACCTGCACGGACTGGGGGGATTCGAAAGCCGCCTTCCACGTCAGCGGGTCCTCCGGATCGAAGGCTGTGGCGACCGGCGGAGACGCTGCCCCCCACTGCATGGGAGAGACACCAAAGAATGATTTCATCGAAACGTAAGGCGCGGGCCCCTGTTGCCCGAAGTGAGGTGACGAAGCGGCCTGTTGCGTCGACATCCCCTGCGCGAACTGCCCGGCCAGACTGCCCTGCATGGGGCTGCAGTTGTGAGTGAAGCCCATCGGGGGACGTGGCGCGACCCCCGCCGCTTGGGGACCTGCCAGCAACCTGGCAAGTGCGGCATCGATATCGTTGAATCGGCTGCGGCACTCTTTGATGAATAAATTCACCGATAACTCTAAAGGAATCACGTTGATGGTGTTTTGTGAGGCCACAAGCCGTTCGTTCAGCAGGAACACCGCTTGCCTCAGGTCCTCCACCACTGAAAGACGCTCGTGCAGCGCATCCAAGTCCTTCCGCGATTCTTTTTGCGTCGCGGTGATGCGATCGGTGATAGTTCTCTCTAAAGTGCTCATCTTTTGTTTCCAGTCCTGCGCCGAAACGCAGGTGGCATGCCCCGTCGATATGCCCGGTGCTGGCGTCGGAGCCGAAAAACAACTTACACCTTGTGGACGCACGCCTTCCACGCTCTTCGCCTTCTCATGAACCGGGCTAGACCGGATAGAATTATTATTCCCACTAGAACCTAGAGGCGATGTCACCGCATCCTGCCCTGGAATCATGTTTTAAATAAAATGCCAAGCTACTGAAAGGGAAGAAAAAAAAAACGGTAAATGACTCGAGCTATTAATATAAATGAGGTCAAGATGCAAAACTAGCTGATAAAAAAAGAGGTTTTTGTTTTTTGTTTCTTGAGTGGAGAGGGGAAGGGTCAAGAGATTGAACACACCGTCACACAGATGCACACCACATGATTGAGAGAACGCGTTGTCCGCTTCGTGCACTCGATGCTTTGTTTCCTCTGCGACTACATATACTTCTATTTTGGCCGACTACAGCAAAAAATAAAAAAAGAATACTCTAGCTCGTATAGCTCTATCGTTCTGTACTGTTACAAAGATGAAAAAAGACAAAAGGGGGGAAAACAAAAGAAAAAAGGTCTAAAGAGTAGAACAACTGGAAAGTGGAAAAAAGGAAAAAGTCAACCAGTATCACTCATGAAAGGGTATCTGACGGTGCACGCAAAGACAGACAAAACACGAAAAAAAAAAAAAGAAGCCCAAGAACAATGAACTGCAAAACAGAACTATGTAGCCTCCCTTTGCCCTGCGCAGCGCGCACGCAGAGAAAGTGGCAATGGAAAGGGGGGGGGGGTCAGTACGGGTCGCTCAGCGGTGCAATGCATATCTTTACGGCATTATCCCGTGCCAGCTTGTCCGTCCGCATGAGGTCCTGGCGACGGAGGAACGGGTAGAGGCCCCACCCGCGCCCGACGTACGCCGCGGACCACCCCGTCACCTTCCACTCCGTCCACGTCACCTCGGAGAAGGCGATGACGCGGAAATCAAGCCGCAGGCGGTGCCCCTGCGGCAGCAGGAAGAGCCCGAGCCACTGGTCCTCCGCGGACGCGCCCTCCTCCAGCCACGCGCCGCTCACCGCGGCGCCCTGCCGCAGGTCGTAGCTGCGCGGCGTCGGCCGCCGCGCCGCGCCGCCGTCGCCGGGCGCGCCGAGGTAGCCCTGTTGCGGGTCCTGCGGCAGCGCGCCGATGCGCAGCTCCCAGTCGACGCCGAGCAGACGGAAGGGCGTCGAGCACACCGCGCGGTTCTGGCCCGGGCAGAAGAGCTGCGCCGGGTCCTGGATCGTCCAGAGGTGCCCGCGCTGCAGGTCCAGCAGGCAGCGCTCGACGAGCGCGAGCGCGGCGCCGTCGGCAGCCGCGCCGCCCGGTAGCAGCGGGGTTGTGCTCCAGTCCTCGTAGCGGCTGCCGCCACGGACCGCACTCGTGTCGGGCGTGGCCACCGGCGGCGGGGCCGGCGCGGGGCTGCCGCCGCTGGGCAGGCTCAGCGCCGCGATGCGCTCGCGGAGGTCCGCGATGGGCAGCTGCGTCAGGAGGTCGTCCAGCTGCGCCCCGGTGGCGCGGACGGCGGCCACCGCCGCGCGCAGCCGCCCCTCCTCCCGCCGGTCCCGCATCTTGAAGAAGTGCAGCGCGTCCTTCAGCAGCCGCGGCGCCGTCGTGAGAAACTGCAGCGTGGCTGCCTTGGCGCGGCCCTCGGCCGGCCCGCGCTCGTACACGCGGAGCGCCTCCTCCAGCGGCCCCAGCGTGTCGGCGTACTTGACACAGACCCGCTCCGCCTCCGCCACGGGCGGCGCGAGCTTCTGCGCGCCGTCGGCGAGCTGCTGCCGCAGCGCGTGCTCACGCGCGTCGAGGGCGCGGCGCAGCTCCTCCAGCTGCCCGTGGAGGCCCTGCGCGCGCTGCACCTGCCGCTGCTGCAGGCGGTCTCGCTCAGAGCGCAGCTGTCGATCGACGCGCTGGAAGTGGTCCAGCCACTGCGACAGGTCGTGGCAGAGCTCCTGCACCGCGTGGCGCACGCGCTCCGCCTCGGCCTCCGCCTCCACTACGTCGTGCCCCTTGTGCGCGCCGATGCTGGCGCAGTAGGGACAGACCAGCTTGTGGCAGCTGCGGCAGAAGAGCGTCGTCGCCTGTGCGCTGTGCACGGCGCAGCGCAGGTTCGTGGACGGCGGTGCCGGGCTCTTCACCGTGCTGCCCCTGCGGGGGGAGGCGGAGGAGCGCCGCCGCCCGCTGCGCTGCGACGACGCCGACCGCCGCCGGCCGCTGGATGACCGTCGCCGAACACTGGACGACTGCCGTCCGCCGCTGGATGACCGTCGCCGAACACTGGACGACTGCCGTCCGCCGCTGGATGACCGTCGGCGGCCGCTGGATGACCGCCGGCGGCCCGAGACCGGCACCGGCGCCGTCGCGCGCGTGCGGGATGAGGACCGCGCGGCGGCCGCCGCCGGCCTCGGCGACGGGATCAGCGCCGGGGCCGCGGCGCCTGACCGGCTGCCGGCAGTGCGGTCCGAGGCGCTGCCGCTCAGAATCGTCTGCGGACTCAGCGGCGGCGTCAGCAGCGACGCCGGCACGAGCGTCACGAGCGGCTTCGGCGAGGACTTCACCGAGCCCGGCGGCGCGGCGCCGGGCTCGAGGGAGAACGAGACGGAGCAGCGCTGCGGCGTGGTTGGCGTCCGCGCGAGGCTCACCCCGCGCGACGACGTGCTGGGCGGCACGGACGACCGGCGCGAGGCCGCAGACGACTGCGCGCGGGCGACGGATGGCCGCCGGAAGAGCGCGGACGCGGCCGCCCGCTCGTCGGCGCCGTCCAGCACAAAGCGGTCCTGCGTCTCCGGGGACGACGCGCTGCCCTTGATGGGCTGCTCGCGCTTCTGCGGGAGGACGGTCAGCACGTAGCGCGGCAGCGCCTGGTAGCTGCGGCTGATGCGCACCTGCGTGAGCGGCGGCATCTGCCGCGTGTACTGCATCGCCTTGGGCCGTCGGTCCTGCAGGTTCACCTCCTCCTCGTAGAAGACGGAGTCGTAGCCGTCCGGCGCCACGGTCGGCGCCGACGGGTCCAACAGCGGGACGTCGGAGAGCCACGGGCGGCCGGGCGCCACCTCGCAGAGCAGCACCTTGTGCCGCTCCTGCAGCGGCGGGTGCTTCGCCGCCGGGTCGAGCATCGCGCTGCAGAACATGAACGGGTTCCGCTTAGTGTTGGTCCGCGCGGCTCCGCCGCCGCGCGGGCTGGGGACGGACGAAATCGACGTGTTCGCCCCTCCCGCCGCCGCGACCGGCACGTCGTCGCGGAGCAGGAAGCCGAACTGCACCGCCTGCGTCGTCGACCACGCGTTGTTGCTGTAGTAAAGCAGGCGCACCTGATCTTTGCCGTCGTGCAGGTCCCGCGTCCGCGTCTCGTCGAAGCGGCGCGCGAGGTACGGGTAGTAGACCCGCGCGGCCTTCTGCAGTTCGAAGGTGACGTAGCGGTTGCCCGTCCATCGCTTCACGTGGTTCGCGAGCTCGGTGAACTCCTTCGCGTCGCGCACGGGGTCCAGCGGCTCCAGGACGAGGAGAGCGGACTCCACCCACAGCTGCGCGCGGTAGGTGTCGCCGGCCGCGCCGCGCACGGCCGCGAGCGGCTGCTGCAGCTGCTCCATCGCCTCGAGCGTCGCGTAGCCCTCCGTACTGTAGTTCCAGTAGGAGAGCAGCCTCGGCCGCCGCTGCGTGTGCTGCTCCAACAGGGCGGTCAGATCGGCGACCGTGGCGGGCGCCTCCAGGATCGGCAGCGTCAGCGGCTCCTTGTCTTGGTCGCAATAGACGACTAGCTTGAGTTTCATTTCCTGTTTTTTGTGTATTAAAACGGATATATAGATACAGATATACACAAACGTTTGAAATAATAATTGTAAAAAAAAAAAAAGAATATGTCAATACAATAAAGAAAAGCAAAAGAAACAACTGATTAAAAAAGGGGGAGAAAAAAAGGGTCTAATTAAGTGTATGCAAAGCCTTGTGTTCGTATTGATGTGTGTGTGTGTGTGTGTGTGTGTGTGTGTATGTTTGCGTATGGCTTGATCGTTGTTGTTGGTGTTGCGCGTCGTGGCGATCGGTTTATTACGTGATAGCACGAGCTGACGTTCTTGTACGGAGATGGTCAAACAACTAAATGTTCTCCTACTACTACAACCACATAAAACATAAAAAAGAATAAAGAGAGAGTGTGAGGGATAGAGAGAAAGAGAAAGGGGGATAGCTAATACAACAACAGTTATCTTTTTTTTTAATGTATGAAACACACGTACAGCCTATGGTAACAGTATGAAAAAGAAAATTCTCTTTTTAAATTGATTTCCGTGTGTTTTTATTATTTCCTCCTCTCGCCCTTCTCCGTGCAAAGATGGAGAAAGGCAACCGAAGGAAAGCTAAATATATATATATATATATATATATATATATA